>JAVTVJ010003555.1:0-46169 GCA_034509425.1 Eopsaltria australis
TCCTTCGGAAACTACGCTCGAAGTGGGGACAGAGAAACAGAGATAAGCTCTCTGTGTGCTCTTGGAGTTCGCAGCGGAGCGCTCTTGGAGATCTCTCGACTTTTGCAGGGAGAGAGAGACACTTTGTTTCTTTTGCTGGTTCTTTTTTTCCTTCTGGGACTGGTCAGCATCTCTATGGTCCAAGACATCAGGACAATCCCCCGGGGGCCCCCCGACTCTGCAGCCGGGCCTGGCCATCGGCCCCAGCCTCAGGAGGGACTGAGGCTGACACAGCCACACCCACAGAAGGACTCTCTGGATCCACCATCTCTTCGGAGAAAGGAGAGGTTTTATTGTTTTATATAATTCAATTTTTTTCCATACTTGTGAACATTCTGCTTGTTAAATAAATAGTTTTTTCCACTTTTTGTCTAAGGAAATCTTTTCCCGAACCGGTTTGGGGGAGGGGTGGCTGAAATTGGCTTGTCTAGAGGAGACTCCCTCGGAGGTTTCCTCCTAACATTTGCCCTAAACTAGGACAAATATTTTGGTGCCCAACGTGTGGCTTGAGAAAGTGGTAAAAACTTGTACTGATTGCATTTTGGTTGTGCTGACTCTGTATTGGGATAAAGCAGTCAGTAGCCATATTGCCTGAGTTCATAGTGTCCCTCTGCGTAGGGGTAGCCATGTCTCTCTCGTCCCTAGGCTTGTTTGAGGTGTTTATCGCTTACTGGTCCCTAGGTTTGTTTTCCTATCCACAGATAGCTCCAGTATTGTCCTTGGCACGGAGTTTTTACAGTAGAGGGGCACGGATTAAAGTTGCTATTTTGCTGGGCATGGTGATAATGATTTATAGAGAGGTAGCAAAGGTACTGGGGATTGTTCAAAATATGTATGGTTTGTTGTTTCTCCATCCTACCCTGCATCCTAGTTTCAGTAGCATGTTTTGGGGGTTTGTTAGTAATTGCACCCAGTTTGTTAGAGGAGGAGCAGGGGGTGAGGCTTCCCAGCCTTTCCTTTCCTTCTTCTCCTTTCAATCTGTTACATCATTTTTTGAGAATGTTCAGTTTCCTCTGGATGCCAAAGATACCACCCTTCTGATATTTCAGCTGGTGAGTTTCCTCTATATGGTTTACAACTTTTCAAGAATCAGAGCTGATATGTCCAGAGGGACTGAAGAGACACCTGACCCAGTAATGGACCCAGTTGTGGAAAATCCTGAGTGGTGTGGGGAATGGGAGGATATGGGCCAGATCTTGAAGGAATTCTCAGAACCCATAGCTTGGGACTTTCCACGTGACCAAATACAGAACCCAGCTGAGGTGGTGAAATATCTGAAAGAGAAGTGTAATGATGGTTCTAAGGAGGAAAGGATCATTGCAATAAGCTGGGCCCTGGCATATGCTTATCACATGCTGCTAGATACTGTAGGGCAGCAGATAGAGGCAGGGGGGCAGGAAGATGAATCAGTAGATACCCCAGTCACTCCGGCTGCAGTAGACACTCCAGTCACTCAGGCTACAGTAGACACCCCAGTCACTCGGGCTGCAGTAGATACCCCAGTCACTTGGGCTGCAGTTGATACCCCAGTCACTCAGGCTGCAGTAAATACCCTAGTTGCTCAGGCTGCAGTAGATACCCCAGTCACTCAGGCTGCAACTAAACCAGACAGTGAGCCCAAGCCAGTAGCTAAAACAGATAGTGAGCCTAAGCCAGTAGCTAAACCGGACAGTGAGCCTAAGCCTGCAGCTAAACCAGACAGTGAGCCTAAGCCACTGGCAGTCGCTGCTGCGGGACAGAAGCGCAAAACCAAAACTGATCGACCAGTGGATGATGATGATGATGATGGCGATGGCGGGGGAGGACCCTCAGGGGCAGCAGCTGACTCAAAAGCAGAAGACACTATTGAGTCTGTTTCCCGGAAGGACCTTCGTGGCCTAAGAAAGGATTACACTCGATGACCTGATGAATCTATAATTAGTTGGTTAGTCCGTCTTTGGGATGCTGCAGGCGACGTTACAATTCTAGATGGTACTGAAGTGAGGCATTTGGGACACTTGTCACATGAACCGGTTATCGACCAGGAAGCGGTAAAGGGGGCTCACTCTAAGAGTCTCTGGTCACGAGTCTTGGGAGCTGTGGCACGCAGATATCTGTGTACAGACGATCTCTATATGCAGCAGACTCAGTGGAAAACAATAGAACAAGGGATCCAACGCTTGAGAGAAATGGCAGTGGCAGAGATTTTTTTTCTCAGGGGATCCAAATACACCTAGAAATCCAGACTTGGTAATATGTACACCCATAATGTGGCAAAGACTTGTACGACTTGGGCCACAAGAACATTCTAATACTCTAGCAATAATGAAGCAGGTTGATGGAGATGAGACTGTGCTTGATATGGCGAGGAAACTCCGAGCATATGCAGATGCCGTGCATGGCCCAACACATGCAAGAATTGCAGCTGTGGAAGAACGTCTACAGAAAATGGAAGATAAGATGGAAGAGAATCACAAGACACTGAGAAAGGACCTTCTCCAAATCTCAGCAGTACAGTTCAGAGGTCCTGTTACCAAACGTAGACGTCCCCCAGACAAGGAGAGAAGGTACCCCTCACGACATGATCTGTGGTTTTTCCTGTATGATTGTGGGGAAAACATGAGAAGGTGGGATGGAAAACCCACTCCTGCTCTGGCACAACGAGTATGTGAATTGAAGGAGGCTAAGACTCAGAGAGGAAGTTCCACTATAGCTGTTTGGTTTTTCTGTCCAGCCCGGCGTTGCCACGACAGATTCCAGTTAGCTATATTTCCAGGAGTGCCCCTATTCCAAGGCACTCTGGCTGCGTCTCGGAGACACTTAGCCAGAGAAACTGCGGCCTGCGGTGTGGTGCAGGAACGAGCCAGTTTAGCTATCAGCTGAAGATGAATAACGAGAGGGCCCTTGGAATGCCTTTAATTCTGAGTGGATTTATTGCAGAGTCTTCACACAGAGGAGAGGCAGGGTCCAAGAGAGCGAGGGGCCCTCAGACACGGCCTTAAGAGTTACCATGTACCACCAATCACCAAGGGTTTTGGGGGAGTATAGGGAAGGCCTAAGGGTATTTGGTCCTATGGGATAGGGAAGGAATGTGGCTCAGTAGATAACAGGGAATAGAACAAAGGCTCTTAGGGGGAGGGAGGAGATGATGGACACTAGCAGTGGCTACTTGGGTTTGTCCTGGGTTAAACCATGGTCACTTCACTTTCCAGGGGTTTCCTATCTCTTTGGAACTTTCTCCACCAGTTATCTTTCTCCTTTTCTAAGTCTTCTCCCCCTGGAGTCCCTAAGGACACATCCACAGCAGCTACATCTCCCCCTTCTGTTTTTCCTAAAAAGGCCCGTTGGATGAAGGACAACAAAAGATTTTTAACACAAGCGAGAACACACAAGGTAATGACGATTGTTAGTAACACCCACAGAATTGAGCGGAGGATTCTGACCCCCCACCCTGAAAGTCCCCACTGGTCCATCAAGTGGTCAAGCCAATCTTTGCCTTCTGTCTTCAGCTGGTGAAGTTGATCCTTCATTTGTTGGGGAGTTTTGCGGATGCTTTGGCTGTTGGAGGATAAGTTCAAGCAGCACATGCCTTCAAACTCTTCACAGCCATGCCCGTGGGCTAGTAAGAGGAAGTCAATAGCTGCTCGGTTCTGGAGTGTTGCTTGCCTAGTGGCTTCTTCATCTTCTAGGAGCTGTGTCAGAGCACTCGAGGTCAGATTGGCTTGCTTACCCAGCCAGCACTCCAGGTGAGAAAGCTCACCGAGGGCTTTCGCTGCAGCTGCCCAGGGTAGAAAAAGAGAGGCAGCTACCCTTTTTGAAAATGACCACCCGACAACTTCGCTGTCACAATTTGGGTCCAAATCCTGGATTTGCCTTTTGTGTCGTGCCAATTGGGATTTGTTCTGCCAACTCAGGATTTGCGTTTTGTCAGGTGCCAGCAGGGTAAGTTTTCCAAGAGTGCAGGGACCCCCTTTAAGACGAGAAGGTATTCCGGCCCATACTCGGTCTCCACAGATGAGGAAAACCCCATTAGGGAGCACTCTAGGATCTTTGATGGAGTTGGACCATGTGATTTCAGTATCATTACACCATATGGAATCTGAGTAAGACTTTTTATCAATTGGTGAGACATCTTTGTATGGTCCTCTCTTTCGAGAGGGAGAATCTTGCCAATCATATACGGTGCTAAAGTGAGTGCAATAGTGTGGTTTGGCTGACCCCAACAAGTCTAACTCTTGGGGTTCGGAGCTCGCATGAGGAAGGGTCCTCATCCATCTGTCCCAGCTATGGGCTGGGTGAGCTCCTTTGCCCATGGCTTTGAACTCTCTGGAGTTCCCAGGGACTCCGACCAGGCATGTGGACATGGGGTTAGATGCACTATCTAAACTGAGGCACATGCTGTCTTGCTTTAATACCTTTGCTAGTGTCACCCACACATTTTCTTTTGGCTGTTGAGCGAGCCATGGGGACACTCTTGAAAAGGCGAGGGCTAACAGCCACAGAGAGAGATGAGTTGTCTCCATCTTCTGGGTTCTCTGGGGGTTCAGGGTTTCCTTCCTTAACGGAAAGGGAACACACATTAGGGTAATGGGTAATATTAGAACTTAGCTACTTAATGAAAGCATTTCTCATTTTTTTCTCTTCCCCCCACCGGGATAGGGTTAGGTTCGGGAAACACACTAGGGAAACATCTGGGGGGAAAACTCTGAAAAGACAGGGGGTTTAAAAACTGTTTCGTCGCTTCGGTGGATTTCTGTCTTCATCCTTGCGGCGTCTTCTCTTCCACGCCGCTTTGTCTTGCTCTTGTTGTTTGTCTGCATCACTGTTTTCAGGGCTTGCTTCTCGATAGGGTTTGATGTTACGCGCTGGTACCCACATGGGTCCTGCTGAGGTAGAAACACAAGCATACCCTCTTCCCCAAACAATAAGTCGAAAGGGCCCTTTCACTTGTCCGCTTTCAAGGTCCTTAACCAGCACTTGTGGTTGTTCTTTTAATTTGGCTTGAGTCGAATTAGAAAAATGCCGAAACACGGGGGGGACAGGTTCAGCGAACGAATTGTTTAAAAAGTTGATGGTAAAAAGAGCTTTACAAAGGCGCTCTATAGGTGATAATTTTTCTGTTTCTCTTTGCTGCTGGTTAAGGAGCTTTTTGATGTTCTGGTGGGTGCGTTCTACAATGGATTGACCTGTGGGAGAATGAGGGATGCCAGTAACATGTTTGATTCCCCATTGTTGAAGGAATTCTTTAAATTTGTGGGAAGTGTATGCGGGACCATTGTCAGTTTTTATTTCTTGTGGTGTCCCCAGCATAGAGAAGGCCATCATGAGATGTTTCGTGACATCTTTTGCTTTCTCACCAGTGTGAGCAGAGGCAAAGACTGCTCCTGAGAAAGTGTCTACAGATACATGCACAAATTTTGACCGTCCAAACTGGGCGACGTGAGTGACATCCATTTGCCAAATCTGGCAACTGTTGAGTCCCCGGGGGTTCACTCCTGGATTTAAGGAGGGGACTTGGTATTTCTGGCAGTCTGAGCAGGTGGCTACTATTGCTGTAGCCTGCTCAAGGGAAAGGTGAAACATCCGCTTGAGAGCTGGGGCATTTTGATGAAAAAACTGGTGGCTGAGTTTGGCTTGTGCAAAGCTATCAGGAACATTGGACATTTGCACTGGCATAGCGAGGGCATCTGCCCTGCGGTTTCCCTCAGCAATGAATCCAGGGAGATCTGTGTGCGATCTCACGTGCATGACATGGAAGGGGTGCTTTCGATGTGACAACAGATACACTAATCTTGAGAGCAACCCAAAGAGTTTTGGGTGATCTACTTCTTTGAGGAGTGAGTGTTCTGCTCGGGCAGTTATCCCGGCCACATATGCTGAATCTGTGACCAAATTTAGAGGTTCCTGGAATTTTTCAAACACTCTTACAACAGCTGCTAGTTCTGCAATTTGTGGGGATCCTTCTACTACTTGAACTTCAGATTCCCACTCCTGAGTCTCTGGGTTTTTCCAGGTCAGCACTGACTTATGAGAGGACCCTGAGCCATCTGTAAAGACTGTCAGGGCATTTAAAGGTGTTTTACTTTGGAGGAATTTGGGTGCCAAATTGAATTTAGTATTAAAGAGATGGTGTTTCAATTTGTGACCTGTGATTTGGCCTGGATAACTGTCGAGGGCTAGCTGGAGGGGCTCGTTGGTCTGGAGTAATTCTTCTACATCTTTCATTCGCCAAGGAACATAAATCCATGAAAAATCACACCCTGCCAGGGTGCGGAGTCTTTTTCGGGCTCTTTTGATCAACTGAGCTACTAGTTCTTGTGGTGTTGTAATACTTTTGGAAGGCTGGTGTGGAAGAAAAACCCATTCTATGATGAGAAGAGAGTCTTTCAACTTCTCGTCCCATTGAAATATCAGTCCATGTAGGTGTGGTACCTTTCCTAGTATGATGAACCTGAAAGGCAGTTCTGGAGCTGTCCGATGTGCCTGCTTGGAAGAGAGAGCTTGTTGCACCTTACCAATAGCGTCCTTGGCTTCCGGAGTGATGGAAATTGGCGAGTCCAGACCTTTGCCTCCTTTCAGAAGCTGAAACAAGGGGGCAAGGTCTTCTGTCGTCAGACCTAGCAGAGGACGAACCCAGTTGATGGACCCACAGAGCTGGTGTAGGTCCCGTAGGGTCTTGGGGTCGTCCTGGATGACGAGTTGCTGGGGTGCGATGGTTCTTTCGCCGATGCGAATACCGAGGTACAACCAGGGGCAGGTGTGTTGAATCTTTTCAGATTGAATTTCCATGCCTGCACTTTCGATGGCTTTCACAGTCTCATTCAGGGTGGTGTCTAGATAGTCTTTTTGAGGGGCACAAACTAATATGTCATCCATGTAGTGAAGAATGATTGCCTTGGGGAGGGCTTTTCGGACAGGTGAGAGAATTTTGGAGACGTACCACTGGCAGAGAACGGGGGCGTTCACCATTCCCATTGGTAGTTTTTGCCAGTGATAACGCTTCATTGGGGCTTCCCGGTTGACTGAAGGGACTGAGAAAGCAAAGCGAGGAGCATCGCGAGGATTAAGAGGAATACTGAAAAAGCAGTCCTTGATGTCAATGACTACCAAAGGCCACTCTCGGGGGAGCATAGAGGGCGATGGTAGACCTGGCTGTAATGGACCCATTTCTTCTATCACTTTATTGATCTCTCGCAAATCGTGAAGGAGTCTCCACTTGTCCTTTCCGGGTTTTCGTATCACAAAGACAGGGGAGTTCCAAAGACTGTCTGTTGGAACAATGTTGCCTTTGGCAAGCTGTTCTTCTACTAGAGATTCCAGGGCGCTTAATTTTTACTTGGAGAGGGACCACTGTTCCACCCTGATGGGTTTATCAGTTTTCCAAGTCAGGGCTGGGGTGGAGCGCCTCTCAGTGGCCCCGATTAAAAATTTGTGGCAGGAGGGGGTATTTCTATTCGAGTTCCCCACTGTGATAGGAGATCCCTGCCCCATAGGGTGAAGCCTGATGGTACCACAAAGGGCTTGACGGAGGCTATGTGACCATCAGGTCCCTCTATGGAGATTGAATTCATGCTCCTCATGGAAGGAGAGGTTCCCCCAATACCAGAAACTGTCCCCACAGAAGGTCTCAGAGCCCACTTCATTGGCCAATCTGCCTTGGAGATGATGGTAACATCCGCTCCTGTGTCTATCATCCCATCTAGATAAGTTGTGGCTTTTCCATTGGTCAATTTACAGCTGAGAGTTGGCTTGTCTTCTCCAACAACCTCAGCCCAGTAAGTGCATGGGGTTCGATGGAGTCGAGGAAAGTCTCTAGGTAGCACTATGGACTGTGCTACCCAAGTCCATTGTGGAAGAAACCAGGGGGTGTTTGTGCAAGTGACTGTGATCTTGAAATTCATTCCGGGGGACACGGTGTGGATTTCAGGTAACACAAACAGTTCTGGTGGTCCTCTCAACGAGTTTCCCACCACTAGAATGTCAGTTCGAGAGTTGATGTTTCCTGAAACTGAAACTGTGATATGATGGAATGTGGGTTTGGTGAAATTGTTGGCAGTGGCACTCACCATGTTCAGACGCGGGGCCCAGGTGTTTCCAGGTGCTGGTGGTTTCGCTGGGGACACGATGGCAGGGATCGGTGTTGCAGCCTTTAGTTTTGTGTCAGCGCGTGGTGCTGCCCCACGCTCGTTGTCCAGTTTCCCTGTGGCTGAGGTGTTTCTGGACCTGTAAACTGCTTGGAAGGGTTGTTAATTTTTCGGGGTTTGGGACAGTTCTTTGCAAAATGGTGAGGAGACCCACAATTGAAGCATTTGCGGGTGTCCTTATTATTGTCTGCTGTCACAGCGGCACCCACGGTTTTCTTGGGTGCTCCCTTAACTGGAAGTTGTTGGGGGGAAAAGTCTGTTTGTTCAGGCATTATGTCAGCACAAAGCTCTAGCATTTGAGCAATTGTTGGCTTTGGATTTCGTGGCAAGGTTTGGAGGAGTCTTTTACATTCTATGTTTGCATTTTCTTTAGCTAGTGATCTTATGAACTCTTTCTGCAACTGTGGATCTTCTATTTGTTTCATTACTGCCCCTCTTAATCTTTCCACAAAATCGACAAAACTCTCGTCAAGCCTTTGCTTGATTGCAGAATAACTATCTGAAGGGGCAGCAGAGGAAGGCAGGCACCATAAAGCTCTTTTTGCTGTATTTTTAATATCAACTAGAACTGCTGGTGGCAAGTTGGTGGCTTGGTCCCTAGGTTTGCTCATGTCTCCTTGGCCACAAAGATGATCAAGGGTTAAATTTGCTGTTTGGTCATTTACTTTGTAGATTGGTAAAAGTTCTTTTAATTTTTCCTGCCACAATCTTTCCCAGAGCCAGAATTGAGTTTCATTTAGGATACCAGACATCAACGTTTTTATATCATGTGGTACTAGGTTTGAGTTTCAAAAGTCAGGTTTAACATGTTTTTAAAATATGACGACTCCCACCCGAACTCTTTTGCAATTTTACATATGTCTTTGAGATTTTGAAGGCCCATCGGTTGCCATACCGCGTTCTCTCCTTGAGGGTTGTACTGAACTGGGGCTGCAAAGATCTCAGTGTTTGTGATTTTCTGACTGGTTTCTTGGTGGCATCTTGATTGACTTCCAGGAAGCATTCCCCCCCTCTCCTGCGATAGTTCGGCAGCAGATTGGGGTGGGCTCACGCTACTAGGTATTGCTGAGGCTGGGAGATGCGCGGGAACCACTGCTTTGGCAGCAGCGGCGTTAATTGGAGCCGGGGCTGTGAACGGCGGGAGTCCCTGTGCGCCCGCCCCTAGGGGCGGGACGGAGGCAGGCTGGACAGAGTTTACTGTGGTTGCTAGGAAACCGCCTGGGGAGTATGTTGGGGGTGTGGTGGGCGTGGCCGTCGGGAAGAGTGGCAGCTGCGGTGGCAGCGGCAGCGGTGCCGGCCCCGGCAGCGGCAGCAGCGGGGGCGGCGGGGCCGGGGCCGGGGCCGGGGCCGGGGCCGGGGCCGGGGCCGGGGCCGGGGCCGGGGCCGGGGTAGGGGCTGGGGCAGCCCCAGCCGGCTGCAGGCACCCGGGCCACGGTGAGGCGGCGGGCGGCGTTGGGGCAGGGGCCAGCTGGGGCGGCGGTGGCGCCGTTCCACCCGGCGGCGCCGCTCCGAGCCTCGGCCAGGCACGCAGCGCTGGCGGTGCTTGTACCGGGGCTTGTGCCGGGGTCAGCCAGGGCCACACGGGCGGTAGCAGCCCGGCTTGCATCCCCGTGGCCGCGAACGCCAGCGGCCACGGCGCGGCTCCCCCCCCCGCGGCTGCAGGGGGTGGGTTCCCAGCGGTGGGCGTTTGCAGCGCTGACGCCATTGATGGAAGGTCCGCCCCTGTAGGAGGAGGAGCGGTAACGAACTGCGAATAGTGTGGCTCTGTGGGAGGGATGGGGGAGGTGCCGGGGGCAGGGTTGCCTGGCCAGTCGCCCCCGCCCGCGCCCTGCGGGCTGGGTCCGGCTCCAGGGGCCGCATGACCGACGCCATCTTGCCCCTTTGTTCCTTTGTTTCCCTGAGGGTTTGAAGTTGTGAGAGTTTTGGGTGCTGGAGGGGGACCAAAGGGGGGCGGGGAGGACTCGGCCGCGGGTTGGTGAAGCTCGGGGGAGGACCGGGGGGTTTGGGGGGGCTCTTGGAGTTTTTTGTCGCTGTTCTTGTCCTCACTCTGCGTCTTTACAAGGGGAGGGGAGGAAGGTGGGTTGGGGGGGGGCGGGGCGGGGAGGCGCGCGCGTTCCGAACTTTTCTCCTTCTCTTCTAAAACTTCACAAATTAAAATGAGCAAGTGAAAATACAATCGTAATGAATTATCTCCTGTTTTTGAAAGACGCGTGAGTCTCTCCCCGACCTGATCCCAGAAATCAAGGGATTTTATGGAAGAGAGAGAAACAGAAGGGTGATAGAGAAACACCAACTTAGTGAAACGCTTCAAGAGCTTTTTGCTGAAAGCTCTATTAGCAGATTATAAGATGCTTTTAAGTTGGTGATAAACCTCACGTTAAGGACATGATAACTGTGTACCCATCCTGAATAATTCTCCCTGCCTGGACAATCCCGAATTGAAACCCCAGCCCAAAATACTACCTGGGTGGATCCTTCAACTTGATCCCTTGCTGTTTCCTGGTTTCCTCGGTGACTGCAGTCCAAAGCAGAGCCTTCAGCTGGTCTGAGCCTTTTTTAGTGTGGAAGGTCTTCAGAACCCCCGTCTGAAAGTGCTAATAGAACTTAGCACTTCTTCTGGGGAGCAGCAGTCCAACGGGTGAACTCCTGACCACAGGGTGGACAGGGACACTCTTCTAGGGCTTGAGTTCTTCTCAAGACCAGACGTTGGGCGCCACTTATAGCTCGCTGGTTTTTCTGTCCAGCCTGGCATTGCCACGACAGATTCCAGCTGGCTATATTTCCAGGAGTGCCCCTATTCCAAGGCACTCTGGCTGCGTCTCGGAGACACTTAGCCAGAGAAACTGCGGCCTGCGGTGTGGTGCAGGAACGAGCCAGTTTAGCTATCAGCTGAAGAGAATAACGAGAGGGCCCTTGGAATGCCTTTAATTCTGAGTGGATTTATTGCAAGGTCTTCACACAGAGGAGAGGCAGGGTCCAAGAGGCGAGGGGCCCTCAGACACGGCCTTAAGAGTTACCATGTACCACCAATCACCAGGGGGTTTGGGGGAGTATAGGGAAGGCCTAAGGGTATTTGGTCCTATGGGATAGGGAAGGAATGGGGCTCAGTAGATAACAGGGAATAGAACAAAGGCTCTTAGGGGGAGGGAGGAGATGATGGACACTAGCAGTGGCTACTTGGGTTTGTCCTGGGTTAAACCATGGTCACTTCACTTTCCAGGGGTTTCCTATCTCTTTGGAACTTTCTCCACCAGTTATCTTTCTCCTTTTCTAAGTCTTCTCCCCCTGGAGTCCCTAAGGACACATCCACAGGAGCTACATTCCACCAGAAAGGAAGCAGCTTCAATTGCCCATAGCCGATCTGCCAGATATGATGATGACGACATGTTCTATCCCCTTGAAGGAACCTCCAAGATGTACACCCAGGGAAAGAAGGATAACCAGGCTTAGAGAGGCCCTGCCTCTAGCCAGGTGGAGGCTAGGGAAAACCGTGTTTTTTGGACTGTGTGGATTTGTTGGCCTGGCACATCAGAACCACAAAAATATGAGGCTTTGGTTGACACTGGTGCGCAGTGCACATTAATCCCATCAAGACATGTGGGGGCAGAATCTGTCTCTATTGCTGGCGTGACAGGGGGATCACAGGATTGGACTTTGGTGGAAGCTGAGGTGAGCCTGACTGGAAATGAGTGGAAGAAACATTCTATTGTGACTGGCCCAGAGGCCCCATGCATTTTGGGAATAGATTTCCTCTGAAATGGGTATTTCAAAGACCCAAAAGGACTCAGGTGGGCTTTTGGGATAGCTGCTGTGGAGACAGAGGGCGTTAAGCAATTGAATACCTTGCCTGGACTATCAGAGAACCCATCTGCAGTTGGGCTTCTGAAGGGAGAAGAACAACATGTGCCAATTGCCACTTCGACAGTGCACCGCCGACAGTACAGAACAACTCGAGATGCTGTGATTCCCATCCACACGCTGATTTGTGAGCTGGAGAGCCAAGGGGTGGTCAGCAAAACCCACTCACCCTTCAACAGTCCCATTTGGCCTGTGCGCAAGTCTGAAGGGGAATGGAGATTGACTGTGGACTATTGTGCCTTGAATGAAGTGACTCCACCATTGAGTGCTGCTGTGTCGGACATGCTGGAGTTCCAGTACGAGCTGGAGTCCAAAGCAGCAAAATGGTACGCCACTATTGACATTGCAAATGCATTTTTCTCCATTCCTTTGGCAGCAGAATGCAGGCCCCAGTTTGCCTTCACCTGGAGGGGTGTGCAGTACACATGGAATCGACTGCCCCAGGGGTGGAAGCACAGCCCCACGATCTGCCATGGACTGATCCAGGCTACACTGGAAAAGGGCGAGGCTCCATAACATCTGCAGTACATTGATGACATCATTGTGTGGGGGAACACAGCAGCAGAAGTGTTTGAGAAAGGAGAAAAAATTATCCAGATTCTCCTAAAAGCTGGTTTCGCCATCAAGAAGAGCAAAGTTAAGGGACCTGCTTGAGAGATCCAGTTCCTAGGGGTAAAGTGGGAAGATGGTTGGCATCAGATTCCCACCAAGGTTATCAACAAGATTACAGCAATGTCTCCACCAACCAGCAAGAAGGAAACACAAGCTTTCCTAGGCGCCATAGGCTTTTGGAGAATGCATATTCCCGAGTACAGCCAGATTGTGAGCCCTCTTTATCTGGTTACCCGCAAGAAGAACACTTTCCAGTGGGGCCCTGAACAGCAGCAAGCCTTCACCCAGATCAAACAGGAAATTGCTCATGCGTTAGCACTTGGCCCAGTAAGGACAGGACCAGATGTGAAAAACGTGCTCTACTCTGCAGCCGGGAGCCATGGTCTGTCATGGAGCCTTTGGCAGAAGGTGCCTGGGGAGGCTCGGGGCCGACCACTGGGATTCTGGAGTCGAAGTTATAGAGGGTCCGAAGCCAACTACACTCCAACAGAGAAGGAAATCTTAGCAGCCTATGAAGGAGTCCAAGCCGCCTCAGAGGTCATTGGCATGGAAGCACAACTCCTCCTGGCACCCCGACTACCGGTGCTGGGGTGGATGTTCAAAGCAAAGATTCCCTCTACCCACCACGCCACCAGTGCTACATGGAGCAAGTGGATTGCTCTCATAACACAACGTGCCCACATTGGAAAATTGAATCGCCCTGGGATTTTGGAGATAATTACAAATTGGCCTGAAGGTGAAAACTTTGGTCTCACTGATGAAGAGGAACAAGAGCAAGTGACACGGGCTGAGGAAGCTCCACCGTACAATCAACTGCCAGCAGAAGAAGCGCACTGCGCTCTTTTTACTGATGGTTCTTGTCGTATTGTAGGGATGAAACAAAAGTGGAAAGCAGCTGTGTGGAGCCCCACACGACCGGTTGCAGAAGCTACAGAAGGAGACGGTGGATCAAGTCAACTCGCTGAGCTCAAAGCCGTTCAACTGGCCCTGGACATTGCTGAAAGAGAGAAGTGGCCAAAACTCTACCTTTACACTGATTCATGGATGGTAGCCAATGCTCTGCGGGGATGGCTGGAGAAGTGGAAGAAGGCAAATTGGCAACGTAGGGGAAAACCTGAAGAGTAGAAAGACATCGCTGCCCGAGTATAGAAGCTACCTTTGAAAGTCCACCATGTAGATGCCCATGTCCCTAAGAATCGGGCTAATGAGGAACACCGGAACAACAAGCAGGTAGATCCGGCTGCAAAGATAGAGGTGTCAAAGATAGACTTAGATTGGCAACACAAGGGAGAGTTGTTCCTAGCTCGATGGGCCCATGATGTCTCAGGTCATCAGGGTAGAGATGCCACCTATAAGTGGGCACGAGACCGAGGGGTGGACCTAACCATGGACAGCATCTCCCAGGTGATCCATGATTGTGAGACGTGTGCTGCAATTAAGCAGGTAAAGCGAGTGAGACCCCTATGGTATGGTGGACGGTGGTCCAAATATAAGTATGGAGAGGCTTGGCAGACTGATTACATCACACTGCCCCAGACACGCCAAGGCAAACGCTATGTGCTCACGATGGTAGAAGCCGCTACGGGATGGTTGGAGACCTACCCTGTGCCTCATGCCACTGCCCAGAACTCCATCCTGGGCCTTGAAAAGCAAGTCCTTTGGAGGCATGGTACCCCTGAGAGGATTGAGTCAGACAGTGGGACTCATTTCAAGAACACTCTTATCAACACCTGGGCTAGGGAACATGGTATTGAATGGGTGTACCATATCCCCTACCACGCACCAGCTTCTGGCAAAGTGGAAAGGTGCAATGGACTGTAAAAAACCACCTTGAAAGCATTGGGTGGGGGATCTTTCAAAAATTGGGAACAGCATTTTGCAAAGGCCACCTGGTTAGTTAACACTCGAGGTTCTACCAACCGAGCAGGGCCTGCCCAATCCGAGCCCCTGCACACAGTAGATGGAGACAAGGTCCCAGTGGTTCATGTTAGAGGTCTGTTAGGGAAGACTGTTTGGGTCAATTCTGCCTCCAATACAGACAAACCCATCTGTGGGGTTGTCTTTGCTCAGGGACCAGGTTACACATGGTGGATAATGCAGAAAGATGGAATAACACGATGTGTACCCCAGGAAGATCTGATTGTTGGGTGAGAACCATGTTTAAATATCACTATTTGCTGAATTTCACTCCCATTTTCTATATATAGCTGTATACTGTATATATGTATACATATATGTGTGTTTAGAATCAGAATATATTAGTTTTGGTCGTAAGCTGATGATATGGGGATAAGGGGTGGAATGTCCTGGGTTGACTGTAAGATGCTTGTATCCCCAATCGTCTGTCCTGCTTATGCTGGGTATTAAGTTCTGTAGCTTTAAGTTAGGCCCAGAGAGACAGAGAGAGTGAAGAGAGTAAAGGAGGGGAGAGAAAACGCGCACAGTTTGTCTACAGGAGTTACACCTTACTCCCCCAGAAATTCCTTCGGAAACTACGCTCGAAGTGGGGACAGAGAAACAGAGATAAGCTCTCTGTGTGCTCTTGGAGTTCGCAGCGGAGCGCTCTTGGAGATCTCTCGGCTTTTGCAGGGAGAGAGAGACACTTTGTTTCTTTTGCTGGTTCTTTTTTTCCTTCTGGGACTGGTCAGCATCTCTATGGTCCAAGACATCAGGACAATCCCCCGGGGGCCCCCCGACTCTGCAGCCGGGCCTGGCCATCGGCCCCAGCCTCAGGAGGGACTGAGGCTGACACAGCCACACCCACAGAAGGACTCTCTGGATCCACCATCTCTTCGGAGAAAGGAGAGGTTTCATTGTTTTATATCATTCATTTTTTTTCCATACTTGTGAACATTCTGCTTGTTAAATAAATAGTTTTTTCCACTTTTTGTCTAAGGAAATCTTTTCCCGAACCGGTTTGGGGGAGGGGTGGCTGAAATTGGCTTGTCTAGAGGAGACTCCCTCGGAGGTTTCCTCCTAACATTTGCCCTAAACTAGGACAGTCTTGTGCTGTAAGTCTCACTGTGTTTTCTTCTTCCCCCCCTACTAACACATTATGAATGTGTTGGTAAAGTTGTACTCCTTCCTGGATTTTTATTTGTTGAAGGATTTCTGCTAAAGCATTGTGAGCGATAGTTGCAGAGTGTTTATATTCCTGGGGAAGACGATTAAACGTTTATTGTGTTCCTTTTCAAGTAAATGCAAATTTGGGTTTATCTTCTTCCTGAATAGGTACCATAAAAAACATGTCCTTTATGTCTAACACTGCCATCCACTTGTGTGCTGATGCTTGCAGTGTAGCAATGAGATTTGTAATGTTTGGGACAGCTGCGGTCAAAGGCCCTGTGTTTGCATTAAGTTTCTGGTAATCCACTGTTAAATGCCTGCTCCCATCTGTTTTTTTTTTTTTTGTTTTTTTTTTTTTTTACCTGCCAGACAGGGGAGTTGTATGTAGAGTGTGTTTTAAATATGATGTCCCTCTGTTCTAAATTTTTAATTACTTTAGTTATCCCTTTGTTGGCTGCAAGGGGTATAGGGTATTGTTTGACATTAGTTACATCAGAGGCAGGTAATATTGGGGCCATTTTTAGAAGGTTGATTTTTTATTTTGGGATTTGAAGCAAAGGCAGTGGTATTCATTAACCAATTCTGTTGTAGAGTGAGATACCACTAGTATTTGCCATGCTTTCTCGTATGTAAATTTTGTCTTTGCAAGCAAGCAGAGTTTGGGGACTTGAGAGATAGAGAAAACTGATTTGACTTCTCTAGGCAGGAGAAATTGAGTTTCTATTGTCTATCTCTTCCTTTAGCAGTGTTAATTTGCATCTCTGAAGTTGCTGTTTCACTGTTTGGAACTTGGCAGCCACACTCATACACACACAAGCACACAGGTAATTTCTATGCACACAGATATGCTGTAGAAGAAAAGCCAAAGTGTTTGAGTGAACTCTGTTTGTGGTCGCCACAGAAAAAATCCAGGAACTTTACCTTCCAAAAAGGGAATTTGGCATTTAGTTGAAGGCAGTCAACATGTAAACTGCTATGTGTAAATGCACTGGGAACACCTGCAGTGGAAAGGTTTTAATTATATCAAAACAGATTTTAGTAGTGTAAGAGATAACCCTTTTCATTAGAGTTAGTTTAACTAATTCTAATTTTATTTCTCTTAAAAACTTAAATTTAGTTTTGTGGCTCCTGTAGGAGTATTTGAAAGAGATTTCAAACTTTGGTGTTACAAATTTTTTAAAGGTTTTCTCTGCTCTCACTAAAGAGATAAGAGTAGTTAGAAGTTGTTAACATGTAGGAATATGGGGAAGCTGGTTTGAGGGTCCAGCTTTAGGGTTTTTTCTCTGCTGTAAAGAAGTGTTAGTTTTTGGGGGTTTTTTTTTTTTTTCTGTGAGAGGAAGGGTTTGGATTGCCGCTTTTCCTCCCCCATCTATCCAAATAGAGCTAAGGATACTTACCCATTTCATTACTGAACAATCTCAGCACATTTGGAGTTCTTTTCAGTAAGGTAAGAATCATCTCTGCAGAGTTTGAGATACATACATCTGCAGGTTCATGTTTTATTTGCAAATAGTTGATTTTTGCAGCAGCAGCAGACGTATTTTTAGCCGACTGCATTGCTCCTCCTGTCCTGTGTGTACTTATTAAGTCAGGAGGGATTGGTTCATCATATAGTAGCACACTCACAGCCCGGAATCCAAAACTTTCTATACCATCCCATAACATTTCTTTTTTCCCTGTGAAACAAAATCTCCTCAGATGTTTATATTTTTCCTGGAGATTTGGTGATGGTAGCGAACTGCAGGGAAATGTGAACATATTTCTCTTTTGACCACTTTGGGGTCCCTCGGAGAGTTCAGTTTTAATTAGGGATTTCAATTTAAGTTCTGGAATTCCTCTCTCTTTAAGAGGTAGAGGTTTGGTGTTTTGCTAAGGATGTAATACAACATTTGAATCACAAATTTCATCAGAGTTTTTCTGAATATCATAATTTTCATCCCCAGGTGATGTTGTGAACTCTGGAATTTCTTTAACATCCACAGAGTCAGGGTTTTTTAGTGATGTTAATTCCAATTTTTCTTCCAAGGTTTTGGTTATTTCCTTGGATTCTCTCAGCTCTTGTTTTAATTTGTCATGTTCTCTTATCATTTCTTTTTGCCACTCACATGCAGCTTTTAAACATGATGCAAGTGCAAGAGCAATTACATTTTCTCCAGTTCTGTTCTCCTGGAATTTTTCCCACTCAAACCAGTTGTGCACTGGAAGAGGATTAACACTGTGCCGCCGTAAATAGTTTGATAAGTCTTTAGTCTGATCGTTTGAATCATATATCATCATCCTGCCTCGACTACACCAAAATTGTTATGAATGGATGTGGGAGTTAATATCAGTCCTTGCCTCCTGCCCAGGCCTTGGCAGTAGGAAGTAACCTTATTGAGGTAACTAGCACCCCAAAACCCACTTTCATGTATAAGTTCTTTTAATGATGACTGATTCTGTCTATTATAGAATGAAGCATTTATTAATAGATGGGGAAACTAACAGATATAAGACTTGAAAGCAAACCAATATTACACAGGAATAAAACAAAAAGAAAGACTACTAGTAGTTTAACATATGCAGTGCACGAGAATGGTACCTTTTTCAGTTACAGCTAGCAAAGAAATAGTATAAGCTTAGGATTCAATGTATTTTACCATCCAATTGCTGGTGCAGCACATCAAGTTCCTTTCCCTCAGTCCCCGGGGAATTAACCACGAAGCCTGCATCCAAACTTCGGGGAGAAGCTTCAAACACTTTTGGGTGTGAGAGACTTCTGCCCCAGTGTTAGCTCATGTATCTTTTATAGTGTAAAACCATGATTCTTAAGTCAGTAATTTTTCTTTTCTCTCCTTCCATCAGCTCTGCAGACTAAGATGTTAATTCTTAGCTGAGGCTTGAGCCCTCTGGCGCCAGAGATGACCCCTGTTGGGCCTTCCTGTCCTTAGGTTATCTCTTTATGCACCCATTATCTGTGGCACACAGGAGGAGGAGGTTATGGGGGTACACGTCCTGCCACAACCAGTAAACTGGTAAGATTTTTTCATACTTGAGTTTATTGTCCTTGCAGTAGTCAAATAACCTTAATATTCTTTTCAAATTTGTGAGTAGAGTGCATAATTCCTAAAATAAGTAATATATTTTTGCTTTTTAAAAGGTTGGTGTTTTTTTCTTCTTAAATGTCTTGTCAGGTTCATGTAGTCACTGCTTCAGAAGAATCAGCTAACAAATATTCTATATACCAACTAAGTATGTATGAAAAATTCAGAGTTGCTGATCTTTTAATTTGATTAAAATGTTTTAATTAATGTGATTAATTTAACTGGTGCAGTCTTCTTCCCTGCCAGAATGCTCATTGAAGAAAACACATGTGAACTAATCTCCACTCTTATAACAAATTTCCTTGGTAATGGAAATAAGTAGTGTTATTTGCAGTATGGCAATATTTATCCTGAAGCTGAATACTTTGGGAAAGATTTCAGTCTACTGGGAAAAACTTTCAAAAGCAGTTGACATTCTAATTTTTGAAGGCTTCAGAGTGTAGTTGTGAAGTCTTGCATGACAACTGAATGTCTTTACTGCTGTATACTGCTTTGTTTTAGGAATCCTGATGCATTGATTAATTTTTCTGCTTTAATTACATTCAACATACTTGCCATGCACAGCTTCATTTCACAAGAGAAACTGCTGATTTACTCTTTCAGGCCCCAAAACACAAGGTTTGAACACATTTAAAATTATCACATTTATTTAAAGGGGAGTGGGTGAGCATTACCTCAAATATGTTTGTTTCTTTTCTTTGAAGGTGGTTCTTCCAATGGTGGGACATAGTATCTAGTATCCCAGTAATAAAGTTGGACAGTGGTACCATGAAAGACTTTCTAAGGCTAAGATGGAGTTGTGCAAATTCAGAGTGTCTCCATTACAGCTGAATATACCTGGATGCTACAGACTCATTTTGAAAAATGTTCAGAATCTGTCATATTTTTTGGAAAGTAGTGAAAAAGATATCCAAATTGAGGACAATTATCGGAATGATTTAAAAGTCTCTCTTCATATATCATTTGACCTTGATCCTTCATGTTATACAACAGTCTGTCTGAGAGAAATAACGA
Organism: Eopsaltria australis; assembly: GCA_034509425.1. Classification (NCBI taxonomy): domain Eukaryota; kingdom Metazoa; phylum Chordata; class Aves; order Passeriformes; family Petroicidae; genus Eopsaltria; species Eopsaltria australis. The sequence goes on from JAVTVJ010003555.1 coordinate 19,793, forward strand.
AATGTGACTTTTAAGATTCCACTTAATGAAAGACTGCAGGAATACTGTACAATGTTGGTATTTTACATGTAATGCCAAGAACATTAGGGAGAATAACAGGTTCAAGTCACAAACAGGAAAAATTTGTAGATTGAGGTTCATACAGATTAGGAAAAAAACTTCACCAAAATCCTTTGGAATGTTTCAAAATCATTCCAAACTCTAAATGCATTGAATGCATTGGAGTAAAACTCTGTTACACCAGGCAGGTCTAACAGAACTTAAAGAAACCATGGGCAGCCAGCATGAATTTCCTGTTTGCATAGACATCTGGCTTGCAAAGTTAAGTTCTGGAAAAGTATTTGCTGCAAACAAATATATCTTGTAATTCATAGTATTTTTAAAAAATGTTTTATACTAAATGATATTCAAGCAATAATGCTACAAGTTTACAGCCTAAAGGTTTCTAACTGAAAAGTTATTGTACTGAGGTTTCCTAAATAAATTGTGTTTTCATTGTGTTCAGCTACTTAGTGTTAAAAGGTAAAAGTCCTGAGTCAGCACTGACAAGTTGTTGGTTGCTTTATCAGACATTTGATGAATGCCCAAATTAAGTTAATGCTGACGATTCCAGCATTCAGTAGTGCATAGCTGGGAGTGTCTATTTCAGTAAGCTCTTCAAGATCAGGCGAGTACTTGATATCACTGAAAAAACATTTATAATAAAACCAAAACCATGTTAACATTGTTTACAGGATGCAGACTCTTTTCCTATTACTGTGAAGCCTTATGGTAGCACAAAAAAATATTAACCAACTTTGGAGAAAACCTTTTCTGTTCTCTTTTTGATTAAAATATCATTTACTTTGGCTGTTTGCCACTGTACCACAATATTTGTGAAACCAAGTTACGGCATTGTGGTTTGGATGGGTGGACAACCAGATGGGTGAAAATGTGATTGGATGATGAGGCTCAGAGAGTAGTGGTTAACGGGTCACACCCTCCCTGGAGTGAGTGTCACTGGGGTGTCTTCTGGGCTCCATCCTGCTTTGTGTCTTTGGCAGTGGCCTGGAGGAGTGGCTGGAATTCACCTTCATTGAATCTGCAGCTGACACCAAGTAAAGGGAACAAATTAATTTTCTGGAGGGTCAGGCTGCTGTTCAGGGCAGATATGCTGAAGGAAGGGGCCAAGGGGAACTGTATGACACTCAACAAGGACAAATGCGAAGTGCTACCTGGGGGAAGGAAGTGCCAGCAGCAGCCCAGCTCTGCAGGGACCTGGTGGGCAGCTGAACATGGACCCTGTTCAGCTCTGGTCATTGGCAGCAAGAATGACCAACAGCCTCCTGCCGTAGGTTAGCAGGGACACAGCCAATAGATCATGGGAAGGTATTACATACCAATTTTCAGCACTTGTTTGACCATATTTAACTTTTACATTCAGTTTTGGTCCCCAGCACAAGAAAAACATACAAGAACTGGACCAAGTTCAGCAGAAGGCCTCTGAGCTATTAGGGCACTGGAGCCCTTGTCATTTGAGGAGATGCTGAAGGAACTGGGCTTCATCAACTTGGGGAAGGCATTGTTTGGGGGGGAATCAACAGCAGCTCACCATAACCTATGAGGAGGTTAGCAAGAAGGTGGAGCCAGGATCTTCATAGTGTGTGTGGCAGGAGAACAAGAGACAATGAGCCTAAATTGAAATGACAGATTTAGAATGGTTGAAAGGAAGGATTTTTACCTGTGAGGACAGCCAGGCAGTGGAACAGGTTGCCCAGAGGCAGTGCAGCCTCCACCTGAGGAGATTTGTAAGACCAAATGGGATAAAGCTCTTAGCAACTGTCCTGATTTCAGCTAGGGTAGAGTTAATTCCTTCTCAGTAGCTGTTACAGTGCTGTATTTTGGATTCAGAACAAGAATGGTGTTGGTAACACTGATGTTTTGTTTTTTTGCTAAGTTGTGTTTATCCTGAGTCCAGGATTTTTTCTTGTCTGCTCTGCCAGTGAGGAGGTACACAAAGGAAACTGGGAGAGAGCGTAGCTGGGACAGGTGGCCCCAATATCCAAAGGGATATTCCACACCACAGAACATCATGCCCAGCATATAAACTGAGGGAAGTTAGCTGGAAGAGGAGCTGATCTAGGTTCGGGGAGGGAGGTCTGGCATCAGACAGAGGGTAGTGAGCAATTGCATTGAGCATCACATACTTTTTCCCTTTTTATTCATTACTATTATCATTGTTTTGTGGAGGCAGTTAAACTAGAGGCTGGAGACCTCTTCCAACCTGGATTGCCTGTAGATGGCAGCATAACTTAAAGCTAAAGTGGGAAAGTCTACCCATTTTTACTAAGCAAGAATTAATAATATAAATTGATTTCTGTTTATTGCATCAGTTGATTAAATGATCGCATCATTTTTCATATGATGCTAACAGCTGAGTATGATACATTTCTCAAGCTTGAGAATTATAGGAATAGGAAAAATAGAAATAAAAATCACATAATTTCAGTGCTTGAATAAAACTGTGCAGTAATGAAGGATCCAGATAATTCTATACCTTAAAAAAAACTCTGTAAGTCTGTATCAGTAATTCAAAATTTGCTCCTTAGCTTTTATATGAGGAAAGGGACTGTCATGCAAACAGTAGCTACAGAGCCACTGCAGGTGTCTTACAATGCTTATTCTATTACAGTGCTTACTCCGCACCTCAAGTTTATTGTATACAGGCAAAATTATGAAAAATCCATTTCCCTGCCATGACCCAACTGAGACAGCTTTCTTCCACCTTTTCTTTTCAGTATCACTTCTTCTGTCTTCCACCTGCCCTTAAAAATTCCCCCCTTCTGGAAAATTATTTTTAACCCAAGTAATTTTGATACAGCACAGTTCAAAAAGAGTTGTCAGCACAGGCATGGTAAAGTGCTCCAGTGCAGACAGGAAGCTGCATGCAGTTACAATGACCAGAAGAAATAAACCAGCACTGAAGTTCTATTTAAGGAGACTATTGTGGTCTTTGTCCATGTGGGTGAAAAGAGCCTTGAAAACCATCTCATCACATACACAATTTGAATACAGGAGGTATTAAAAGTGGAGCATTGATTTGGAAAAACACAAAAAGTCAGATTAAATGGTTTTTGACTGAAAGGCATGCTATTTCAAAATAAAAGATCAGAAGATGGTGTTGAAAGAGTTCCCCTATAATCATTTTAGGATCATTTGTCAGTACTTCTATTGAACACTGAAAAAACCTAATCTTCTTAAGCAAATCATTCTTTCAGCAACTTTTCGGTGAAAGAGCTAATTATGTGTGCCCATAGGTTAAATTCCTAGAGTAGAAATGTTCTACCGGGGAAGTCAGATTAGCTGTTAGAGTGTTTATATGATAAATATCCTTTGTACTTTATTTATTTGTAATTCATTCTTTTAATCCTAGCAGCTATTTTGCAGGGTTGTGTACATGAACAGCTGAATTCAGAGAGTTTTGTATGAGTGCAATACTCAGCTTCCTAAGTATAATCTATATAAGGAAAACATCTGCACCCCTGCATTTAGAAAAGATTATCATTATGCACTGATCTGAATTTAATGAAAAGATTCACGTGTTAGTCATCTCTCATTTTACTAAGTACTTCTATTGCTACCATCCTTTTCTGATAATGCTTAAAGCAATTTGCTAGTACTAATTGTTGAAGGTTGGATTTAGTTCTTTTCCTCAGGATTTTTTTCTCCCATGGGTTGCTAAGACACAAATGACTGAGCTAATTGCCGAGTACTTAAGAGAAACAAAGCACAAGGCTAGAGCCTTTGTCCTTGGCAGGGTGTGGCAGAATTGCCCCTCATGGAAGCAGGGCTTTACAACGCGAGATTTTGAGACACTGAAAAGCAAGGGCAGGGGGGAGGTCACTCTCCTCTTGCTCGGGACCCTCGGAGTGGGACGGTCAGAGCTGCTGTCTGCTGAACCCACGGCCCCCTGAGAAGCCAGCACGGAGCTGCCGGTCTGTAGCTGTGAGTCTTTTCCTCTCTGCCCCATTGGGAGCTGCCTGCCACCAGCCTGTCTCTCCCCCTGCTCTTCCTCGCGGCTCCAGGTTTCTTCGCTACATTGTAGCGGGATTTCCCCCTGCACGTCAGGACCTCTTACCATCCCAGCTCCCTGTGTCCGGGGATCCTGCTGTGGCACCGACACCAGCTACCCCCGAGGGTCTGTGGAGCAAGGGGTCTCCTCCATCCCTCTGTGCCTCGGGCAGCCGCCATTGCCGTGTGCTACCTGAGCTCACGCCAGAGCGCCCCCTGCAGCCACCGGGGAACCCCTGCACCCAGAGCGCCCCCTGCAGGTTGTGACTGGAACTGGCACCAAAGGGAAAAGGTGCCTGAAGCTGAGCAGGCTGCCACTGGGTTTCTGGTTCTGTTTGTTGGTTAACGTTATAGTTGTTGTTATTTGTTAGCCTTGTTTTAGATATTAGTAAAGAACTGTTATTCCTATTTCCATATCTTTGCCTGAGAGCCTCTTGATTTCAAATTTATAATAATTTGGAGAGAGAGGGGTTACAGTTTCCCATTCCAAGGGAGGCTCCTGCCTTCCTTAGCAGACACCTGTCCTTCAAACCAGGACACTAATGAAGAGGAGTTCCTGATTCTATTCCTAACAAAAGGGGTTTTAAGTTCAGTGACCAGTTGATTTTTTTCAGCACAGATGATAGATAATTGGGAATTTGAATGGGAGAAATGCAAATGTTCTTAATCTGTGAAATCCTGTTACTTTTAATTCCCTACAAATTTGACAACTAGTATGATCCTCAATGAGAATGTACAAATTTTCAGATCATTCAGATGGAGATGGCTTAAAATTACATTCCTATCATGAAGGCAGTTCAGAAGCCAGGTAGATGTATGGTTAGTGGCCCAGCTCACTCATTAAAACTATTAACTCCTCTCAGTGCCAGTTCCTGTCAGCTGGTGATTTGACCTCCTACACCCTGCTGATGAGCACAAACCTCCTTTCCTTTCTCTTGCAGAACTTCTGCCCATAATAGGTACTCAAGGGAACAAGCTGAGAAGCTATTAACACTTTCATTTCTTTTAGTCTGAGGTCATGCCTTGCAGCACATTGGTTCAGATCTGGATTCCTTCTGGAAGAAATAAAACCAGGAGGTGAGATCCAGCTGCAGACCAAGCATATTCATGTCCACATGGAGAAACTGGGATCCAAACAAAAGGTTGGTCATTTGGAGAGTCTCAAATCCTACACATGGGTATGTTCTGTTGAGTAGCCTGGACAACATTTAGTCCAGAGTAAAACCACTGAATCAAATGTTGTGTAAGTACAGAGGTTTCAATGCTCCAATATGTCCATCTGTTTCTGTCACACCGAAAAGCTTTCTCGTGTAGACATCGTCTGGGAATGTTGTGTTTGCAAGGAAGGCAGAATCAATGGAGTCAGATGTTCGCACCATCTGAAGCTACTTTATTCTGCTTAGCAGAAGTCAGTCTTTTATATTACAGCAGTTTAAATGTATTTTCAGCTTATATAAAAGTGCTTCTTCCAGCTTAGAACAGTAAGGTTTTTAATGACCTTTAGAAATAACTGATAAAAATTTGATTCTGTCTTCCAGAATGTTCCTGCACTTAAAAACTTGAAACTGCTTCCTTCTGACTTAATTTGATCATCCTTGGCTCCTACATTTCAATTCAAGGGGTAGTAAGGAGTTCATCCCTATCCATCCCCTTGGTATCCAGCTGTATGTACATGAATACATATGGATATGCTTCCCAAATGTATCTCCTAATTGAGGTGCTTAGCACAACTGTGCAGCTGTGCAGTCTCTGCTCCTATGAAGGCTATTCCATACTTACAATGTTTGTTGTCCTTCTGTTAGCTTTTACTGGTTTTTAATATACCCTTTTGGAGATGAGTGATCTAGAACTGCACGTAGTTAAGGATGTATTTTATTTAATCCTAATTTTACTCCTAAAGGTCTGATAAATCTTGCCAAAACACGTGAAGTTTCTCCTTGGACAATGTGCACACCTTCCATCCACCCTTGGCACAGGTTAAAATGATTGGGGAAGGCAATATCTACCTTCTCCCTAACCTGCCAGTGGATACATCAGATGCTGTGTTAAGCCAGGCACTTTTTTTCAGGTCATCTAACATCTTCCCTGGGATATATAGCTCAGATGACAGCTATCCCACAAAGGCAGCTAAAAAAGCATGGGTTTCTTTCCTGTGGGAAAGGAGTTTCAGGAAGGAGACATGGAGTCTTTCTTCTAGGAGTCAGGATGTGCTTCAGATTCAGCACTGAATTTCCCTTGGTCCTGAGGACACCTACAACTCTGATTATTGCTGACACTCCTTGTGCCAGATTCCCCCTCTCCTGCCCATGGTGTCCTGCCTGATGCCTGGGGCTGGGCCTGGCCCAGTGCTCCCTGGCCACCCTGCCCCTGTCTGGGGCAGTGGAACAGGCACTGGCCATGGCATGGTTGCCTGACAGGCAAAAGATTTTCTCCTTCATAGAACTCAAGTTTCAACATGCATCATTTATGATACATGCTGCAACCAGTCCATATAATTAATCCAAACACTTCCTTTGTAAAGCCACTTTCTTTTACACCTTGCAAATAATGCTTTTTAGCTAAATGGTTGACAAATTATTAAACTGTGTTACTTAAAAAATCCTGAAAAACTACAGGACAGATTTCACCATCTCACACTGTCCACAAGACCTAAATCTTGGCTAGACACCTGATATAGATAGTACTTCTCTCCTACCAGCATGTTCAAGGCAAAGAGTAGTTTTCTGTGTCACAACATTTTCACATAAACACACACTCAGACATTTTAGTAATGCCTCAAGCATGCCCATCAGTTGCTTATTGTCCCAGAATGATGTATGATATAATGTTATTGTGAATGAATTCTTGTCTATTTGTTTTTCCCAAGGGGAAAAACAACATATTCCATCAAATTACAAAGCTCTCTTAGAGATTGGGAGTCCTCTACCTCTCCTTTACTCAGAAAGCTTCTCACAGCAAAGCTAGGGAAGTACATCTTGGGATGTGTAGAGCAAAAGAAAATTTTCCAGATGAAAAGAAACCTTTGGGCTGGATGCTTTCAACACCTGTTTTAAGAGAAGTGTGAAGGAGAGATGATTTTGGAGGATGGGATGACTGCTATATGAGAAGGGGTTATTGATAAGATTGATACTCTGTGGAGTGGTGTTGGGAAAGACAGAAATGGAAAGAGAGAGATGATCTGAGAAGGAAACAGGGCTTGTAAAAAGAGTGATATTGGGAAATGAATAATACAGGAGGAGAAAGTCAGTAAGAGATAAGAAACTGTGTCTGTGTAAATTGTCATTGCCCCATTTCACTCAATATTTATCAGCATATTTTCAGTGTATCAGTTGAGAGTGTGACTTGCACTCAGCCACTATTGCATTTGCTTGAAGGAAGGAAACCAGTCAGTTTCTGAAATAGCAGCTCTGTTAAAAGCTGGGTAGAGATCCTTGTCAGCTTGACTGGCAGGAGCCAGCTGAGATACTTCAGGGAATATATAGTACAGTGGGGTGTGGGCTGTCAAGGAACATGCTGATTAAAGGACAGTTTAAAATAAAAGACAATCTAATGGAGAAAAAGCACGATTCAGGTCGCTCTCACAGCAAGTGCAGACTCAGTGTGATTAGTATTCAAACTGGCCCTAAGATTTTATTTTATGCACCTTGTTTTCAAATTAAGCCAAAGGGTGTATTCTGCTATTAATTTATAGCTGCTTTTAGTATTTTTTAATCAGTAAATAAGAGAAAAACACTATATCAACCTTCCCCCTTCTCTCCATGTCATGCATTTTTGTTACTTTACTCTTTTATTTTACCCTGACTTCTTAATCTCACCTTTTATTTGAAGCCATTCCTCTCTCTGATGCTGGGAACCATCCTATGCAGCAAATAACTTGTGCCCCACTAAGCCAGAACTGTGACCTTTTAATGTTAACCATTGCAGTCAGAGGACCTGCCATGGTCCTTCAGTGCCTATCCCTGCCTGTCCCTGCCCTGGGGACTGGCATTCAGCTTTGTGTAGCTGTACTGGCATTTCTTTCCCATCTTGCTGGTACAGAAAGAGCTCTGTAAAGTAAAACTGAGGACAGAGGTCCAGTTTCACTGTAGGGACATTGGTTCAGAAAGTCACTGCCTCATTTTTTGATTGAGCTCAGCCCTTCAACACTTGAGAGCTCTCCAATATGGGCTCAAGAGTGTCAGACAGAGCAAGAAGGAGCACCCAGTTGCACCCAGAGCTTGTTCTACTTGAATTTACCCAACAAAGACCTTAGCAAAAAGAGGAAAAATAAGTTTGCAGAAGACTGGTATATTGTCTTTGGCAAAGAAGCTTGCCTACAGCTGGTACTTTTTCCTCTGAGGACCTTTTTGATGCAGAATCTGTTCAGGAACTGTGAAGTGATTTGTTATCTTCAAAGGACAGGTTTGTCTTTAGTGCTTTTAAGGCTTAGTTGAGCAAACAGTTGAAAGGCTATTCCTGAAGTGCAGTAAAAAGTGGTGCTCTGTTCAGAATCTAAAAAATTCTAATGAATTGAAAAATGAGAATCAGGTGAATGAGAAAAGTTTTCATCCTTGAAAACTTCTCCCTCCTGCTCCATATATTAAAGCAATGCAGATGTAGAAGGTAAATCCCTTACTATGTGGTACAACTATGTTTTCTGCTGTGGTCTCTTCAGCTAACATCAGGAAATAATTGTAAAAATCCTATATCAAAGGTCTTTGCTTTGTCACATGCAGTGTTTGCTTTTTAACATCATTTTCTTCCAATGTTATAATGCTGAGAAACGATACATGAAAAGAACTGATTAGCATTTCTGCTGTTGGAACTTCAGCTGTCACTGGTATTTACTAGCCTCTTTTATGTTCTTCACTGTAATATATGAGCAATTTTCTGTGCCTTATAACATTCCTGTTTTCAGACAGACATTCGTGATGGTAGAACAATTCATAATTCCATTTATTATCAGCATAATTGTCCATCCGAGGTAAGAACATCACAAGAAATTTGGTTCTAGAATTTAAATTGCTTTTAGGCATTTGGAGATTTCCAGCCTGTCATCTTTTAAACAATTGAGTAAAGAATAAAATAGCATATTGTGCTGAGGTTCTTGTTGAAAGACCATCATGTGGCTGTGAAGGAATGTTGAGGTAAAATCAGAGCCAGACAGACAAATTCACAAAAAGTATGTGTGTGGGAAGGGCATTTGATTTTACATGCCATGGAGTCCAACCACAAAGGTTATCAGAGGCACGAAGTGCACTGAAACAAGGTGTTGAGCCTAAGAATTGTTGCTTTCCAGAGATACACATACGGAGGAGAAACTGTGAAAATTGTGTCACATTCCTAGTGTTCTGTGTGTTAAAAAGCGCATTGGCCCATGCTTGCTATAAGATAATTTGATATGCATTCCTTATTCCTAGAACATCAGATTGATACAATTCATACTAATCAGATTCCAGTAGAGGCTGCACGTTGTAGTGGTTTCAGTTTGCCTATTCAGGTTTGTGGATAAATGTTAGCACACTTACTTATATTTACTTGATTGCTTGTTGTGAGATGAGGATTAGGAGTAGGCAAAGCAGGCTCAAACTTTATAAAGTACAAAGAAGTTTTATTAATATACTTAAGACAAAGGGAAAAGAAAAAAAAACAACCTAAGAAAAACCAGAACAAACTCTTCAGACCACCCCTCCTTCCCCCACTTCTCTATTTCATTTTCTCTGACAACATACAAAAGACACCACTTCGACTTTTAGTCAGTTTACTACTTCAGAAACAGCTCTTGTTCCAGTTCATTTAGGGAGAGAAGTTTCTTTTGCTTACACCATGGATTTTCTGTAAGAAAAATACAGTTTTTATGGGTCTTCTGCCTCACCATTAGCCGCCGCCTGGAGCAAAGTCTAGCTTAATGGTGGATCCCTCCCACACCAGTAGCCTTTCCACAGCCAGTATGGTGGGTTATGAACAGTCTACGGGGTACTTGTTTTAAGGATGCTTAGTTCAATTGCAGTAACAAAGAAAATCCCTTCTTCTGTGCTTAGCAACACAGGTTCTCCTGACAACTCAGGTTCTCTAGCATTCTCCCCGGGACCAGGGCTCTGGGTCACAGCCTCTCCTCTCTCTTGGTTCTAGTTTCTCATCAGGCTGTACCTTTTCAACACTTACTTGTCTGTACTTAGGTATTTCAGTTCATTGGCTGCAATAAGAACTTCACATTTCCCTTTGGACTATATCTTCATATATTACAGAGAATTTATTAGCTCAGTCCTCAACCATAGTTCTCCAAAAGAGTTTTCAGCTTCACTCCTGAAGCACTTCTCATGCACTTTATTCTAAGTATCCGTTCTGCTTTCTTCACTGACTGTAAAGTCTCTGCGCTGCACTATGTCGATGTCCTCACTCGTTCCTCTCTCTGCGAGGAATGATGAGTGTCTGTGAGTTTAGTCTAAGCATAGCGACAGTTAATCTCTGTCTCTCTCTCTCTCCGGCAGTGCGAGGATCACGTGCTCTTTGCCGGGCTGTTTGAACAGGTCTGAGCTAGATAGAGTCAGGCCCAGTCCTTGCCTGGCCCGGAGCAGAGGCCTGGCTCTCCCTCTCGTGTAGCTGGCACACTAGCTGAGCTGTATCTGCTGAAGATTCTAGCTGTTCCTCCCCCATTCCCGGCTGCAGCGGCACGGCTGCCAATAAAAAAACCTCCCTTCCCCCCCCCCCATCCCTCCTTTAGAAGGAGGTGGGGGGGGGGCCTTACTAGCGAGAGAAGCAGGAGCTGCTCCTCTCTACACAGCAGCAGCAGGTCTAAAGAGGAAGAACTTCAGAGAGTCTCTACTTATATATAGTTTTTTCCTCAAAAGCGGATCAACTTTTTAATTAGTTCACTTACATATTAATCTTTAAAACTACCTGATTATTGGCTCTCTCTCGCAGGAAGGAAGTTGTATTCCTTCCTGCAGCACAGATCACTTCTTAGATTTTGACCCCTCTGGCCTAACCCAGGACACTCGTACAGGCACACATGTACATGCACCCTTCAGAGGATGTCTCTGACCTATCTCTGGTTACCCAGAACATCTGTGGCAGAAGGACTTTTCCAGGGCTCTTTGTTAGCTCCTCGTGGAAAGATCTCTGCATTGGATCCCTACATTAATGTGGAGCTGCTTATCTCAGCTACAGACAGATCATTCTACTGAAGTGTAACAATTTGCATGACAGTGCTAATAGGAATCAGAATGTGGGCGTAATTTAGTGCAGTTTATTTCCTTTTAATGGCTTAATTATCTATAGAAACAGAGTCATACAGAGTTGAAATAAAAACAAATCTATATTAATAGACTCTTGAAATGAATATGCTTCTTTTCAGGGTTCACGATTAGTACATCATACAACTTTATTCCATAGATGTTTCTTTTTTATCTCTTAGTAAGCACAGTAGACTAAACAGAATTTACTAGATGCACTAGATTTACTAGATTATTCTGGTACATTTTAGTGGGAAATGTGCAAAAGACTATCTTATGGGGTTTTAGATATGATATAATTTAATGGATAAAGGGTGGGTTTCCAGGGCAAGAACCTAGTAGGAATAGCAGTAGACAAAATAGTGAATACTTGTGGCAGGACACCTACCCCCATAACCTCCTCCTCCTGTGTGCCACAGATAATGGGTGCATAAAGAGATAACCCAAGGGCAGGAAGGCCCAACAGGGGTCATCTCTGGTGCCAGAGGGCTCAAGCCTCAGCTAAGAATTAACATCTTAGTCTGCAGAGCTGATGGAAGGAGAGAAAAGAAAAAATACTGACTTAAGAATCATGGTTTTACACTATAAAAGATACATGAGCTAACACTGGGGCAGAAGTCTCTCACACCCAAAAGTGTTTGAAGCTTCTCCCCGAAGTTTGGATGCAGGCTTCGTGGTTACTTCTCCAGGGATTGAGGGAAAGGATCTTGATGTGCTGCACCAACAAATTGGATGGTAAGATACATTGAATCCTAAGCTTATATTATTTCTTTGCTAGCTGTAACTGAAAAAGGTACCATTCTCGTGCACTGTATATGTTAAACTACTAGTAGTCTTTCTTTTTGTTTTATTCCTGTGTAATATTGGTTTGCTTTCAAGTCTTATATCTGTTAGTTTCCCCATCTATTAATAAATGCTTCATTCTATAATAGACAGAATCAGTCATCATTAAAAGAACTTATACATGAAAGTGGGTTTTGGGGTGCTAGTTACCTCAATAAGGTTACTTCCTACTGCCAAGGCCTGGGCAGGAGGCAAAGACTGATATTTAACTCCCACATCCATTCGTAACAATACTTCCCTATAAAAGCTGAGGCATTCCTGATATTTCAGAACTGCTTATGAAAATCAGGCCTGCCTGAAAGCTGTACAGGAAGCTGACTGCAGAGACCTCCCAAAAGAAAAGGTGGCTTGGATTTTCTAGATGCTTTAGAGTAGAGCCAAGCTCTCTTTTACCCAGTTCATCAGGGTCAGGATATTCTGAGCCAAGCACACTTACAGCCCCATCCACTACCAGATACCCTGAGGCTGGCTTTTTCTAAGCAGTTTTAATGTTCTCAGCCAAGCTACAACAGTCCACAGTAAATAATGTGGGCAGTCCAGGCATGGCTTACCCAGCCTTCAGCCTGTTCTTAATCTTGCTATGTATATAGAGAGGTTATGTGTGGACATAATTTGCAATTCCATGTTAAAGAATTTTTGGAGTCTGTGCCTGCTTTTCTTAAAAGCCTAGGAAATTGCTGGCTAGAAAGTGCATAAAAGAATATTATGGTAGCAAGAAGAAAGATACTGAAACTGAGATTCCCTGAGCAGCCTCAATTCAATCTTCTTCTATGTTGCTGTTATTATACAGCCCTTTATTAATTATTTTCCCACAGGAAATGTGAAGGATGGATAGAGTTCTGAGGAAGACTTAAGAATTGTGTAATGAAAGAGGCTTTGTGTTGTGATCTGTTCTTATGATGGAGGGATCCATAGAGAAAGGAAAAATGGTCTTTTGTTTCAGACAGTTGAATACAGAATTGTAAAATGTGGAATTGCAGCAGCCGAGTTCTGTGGGACTAGATTCTGTTCTTGCCTCCAGTATAAAATTCCTGCGTTGTATTTGTCAAGGCGTTTACCCACAGATTTTTTAAAAATGTGTCCTCACTTTTAAGGAAAGGTGTCTTGAGACCCTGTCTTCTGCAGTGTGAGCCATGAACTGAAAGTAACAATACACCGAATTTCCTTTTATTGAAAATTCAATGGTAAGGATCAGATTCTTCACCTAAATTAAATAGAGAATGTTTCCTTTAATTTCTGCCCCCCATTTGGAGATAAATGCTTCTTTAATTTTCTAAAATGTTTGAGAAAAAAATTATTTACTGTTTGTGAGGCATGTATGGTATTATAATATAATGAAATGCCCATAAGGAAATCAAAACATCTCTTCAGAGCAGGGTTTGAACTCTTGCATGGAGCCTAGAGCTGTGCACTGAATGCTAAATGTCAAAGGATGCTTTCCATAGCTGCCTGTCTGACGTTAGTGGCTGTTCTATCCCTTGGGTGAGACTACAGATTCATGGGAACAGAGTATATAACAATATTACTAAAGTTATTTCCTAACACATTGTCACATGTGGCCATTGGCGTGGGCCGGCCAGCTGCCCACCAGGGTCTCAGACTGCAGCCCCACGGTGTTTACAAGCCAGCGTCCCCGACCTGAGCGGGTTCACTGCTGTCGGGTCTCACGCCCCCTGCCGCAGGCCGTGCCTCCCTTTAAGGTGGACACTGTAACCGAAGAGCCGGAGTATCGTGGGAGGGTTCTTTCACCCGGAATAATAGAGACACTGTAATGCCGTGTTGCCAGCTCTCTGGGCACCCAGGTGAAAGACCTGGGGCACCTTCTGCATCAGACTTTTATTGAGGGATTACAAACCAATCACTGATGGGCTTGGGGGAGGAACCAGGGAGGGATCGGGGGACTGGAACCAACTGGGAAGGGAAGGGGGAGGAGAAGGGAGGACTGGCAAGGAGATGATACAATTGGGAACAGGGTAGCCAGCCCCTGGGAAGCCTGGCCCATCCACAGGGCAAACCACCCCGGGCTCTGCCCCAGGGGAGTCCCCAGCCGGGCTTCCTAGTGGGGGGGGAAAGGGTTTTCTGGGGACTTGGAACCACCACAACAGTCACAATGGTATTTGGTGGCGTTTTCTAACTGTGAATGCTTGACCTTGAGATTTCTGATCTTCTGAATAAGCACTGATAGTCACAGTACCTTAACTTACAAATAAAACATCCTGAGGCATCTAAACAGTGCAACTCTTTTGCATATATGATCTCTTTTCAGCAGTGTTATAAATTACTCGGACAAAATCCAGAAGCCAATTTAGTGAATTCATAAAGACAAGTTTTATTAAGTATAAAAATTTGGCAAGCGATAGCAAGCAAAGCAGCACTGGGCGGCCAGGGAGTCTCCGCTCCACCAACGGCGTGCACCGGGGGAAGCTTTCAACCTCTATTTTATTTGTTACAGTTTCCAGTGTGTTTCTCGGGGTGTTCCGTCGCCGGGAAGTACTCTGCGCCTGTGCGGGCTGTGGCCGAGGGGTCTTTTGCTGCCTCTTGCTGCTTCCCAGTGGTCGCTGCTGAAGGCTGCTCTTCTTCTTTGAGTGTCCTTTTTGGAACTTTGTATGTAACAGTCTTTACATATCCATATTAGGTGATAACCACACAAGTACTTTCCAGGAAGTTGTGGCCTGGACAATAAAGCTTCCTGGACATTTGCTCTCAGGGATATCCGTCTCAAAAATAGTTAAATTTTAGAAACAGGGTATGTCTGCTTATCTCAAGGACATCCATCTCAAAACAGCTAAATTTAAGAAACAAAGTATGTCTGTTTATCACAAGCAGTAGCCCCAAAGGAGTAATTTATTTTGATCGAACAAGCATTTGTTATCCAGAAATGCTCTGAGAGCCTGATCTAATCACCACTGATGTCAGTGTTAAATATCACATTTGTTCACAAAAGGTGATGGAACTGACTGTTATGATGTGTTGCAGTGGTTGAAGCCACCCTGAGGGTGGCTGAAAGAAGAGACAAAGAAGCCTGACGAGTGGTGGGAAGGCACCACTGTGTGACATCTCCCCCCTGAGTTTATAATGGCCCCTTCCTATTACAGTTATGTTAATTCAGTTCCAATGGTTGGTCAGTTATCTCCCCGCCTTCCTTTAAATATTCATATTGTTTGAGAATGTTCCCCCAACTTCGACATCCCATTGGCCTGGCTCCCTTCTCCCCTCCCCTGCTTTTCCCTGTGTTGGAAGTTGGATTTAGTTTTTCCTCAGGAATTTTTCTCCCATGGGTTGCTAAGAGACAAATGACTGAGCTAATATCTGAGTACTTAAGACAACAAAGCACAGGGCTAGGGCCTTTCTCCTTGGCAGTGTGCGGCAGAATCGCCCTCATGGAAGCAGGGCCTGACAACGTGAGATTTTGGAGACTGAAAAAAAAGCAAGGGCAGGGGGGAGGTCACTCTCTCTTGCTCGGGACCCTCAGAGCTGGACGGTCGGAGCTGCTGTCTGCTGAACCCACGGCCCCCTGAGAAGCCAGCACGGAGCTGCCGGTCTGTCTGCTGTGAGTCTTTTCCTCTCTGCCCCATCGGGAGCTGCCTGCCACCAGCCTGTCTCTCCCCCACTCCTCCTCGCCGCTCCGAGTTTCTTCGCTACATTGTAGCGGGGCTCCCCCTGCATGTCGGGACCTCTTACTGTCCCAGCTCCCTGTGTCCGAAGATCCTGCTGCGGCACCGACACCAGCTGCCCCCCCCACCCCCGCTACCCTTGAGGGCCTGTGCAACAAAAGCTCTCCTCCATCCTTCCCTGCCTCGGGCAGCCGCCATTGCCGTGTGCTACCTGAGCTCACACCAGAGCGCCCCCTGCAGCCGCCGGGGAATCATCACACCCAGAGCGCCCCTGCAGCCACCAGGGAATCATCACACCCAGACCGCCCCCTGCAGCCACCGGAGGATCATCACACCCAGAGCGCCCCCTGCAGGCTGTGACTGGAACTGCACCAAAGGGAAAAGGTGCCTGAAGCCAAGCAGGCTGCCACTGGGTTTCCGGTTCTGTTTGTTAGTTAACATCATAGTTGTTGTTATTTGTTAGCTTTGTTTTAGATATTAGTAAAGAACTGTTATTCCTATTCCCATATCTTTGCCTGAGAGCCTCTTGATTTCAAATTTATAATAATTCGGAGAGAGAGGGGTTACAGTTTCCCATTCCAAGGGAGGCTCCTGCCTTCCTTAACAGACACCTGTCCTTCAAACCCGGACAGATTTTGGTGCCCAACGGTGGGGCATGAGGGCATCGAGAGGAAAAAGGATAACAGTTCTTGAGTAACGCAGTTTTTTTGTGTGCTGGATATAGGAACCTCATTAGGTTGCACCATGTGGTCTAGCTTATCCCAGTTCATATGGCAAGTGGTCACAGCTGTTTCTCTCCCATTTGCAGCCCCATATCTAAACATGGGCCCTATAACTAAGGCTACGGTGGCTGTTGTACAGTTTGTGTTATGGGTCAATAAGGTGAGGAATTCATGGATTTTCAACTTCCTCTGGAAGGCAGGCATGTGGATTCAGAGCTACCACACAATAATGACATGTTTTCAGGGTTACTTTAATAATGGTACTTACTGCAAGGAAATGACACCAAAAGAAATTTTCCCACAACCCTTCACCCAGCTCATTGGGCCTATTCCACCAATGTTTGAAGGGTTCAGATCTTCTCTGATATCATACAGTGGCTGGTGTTGCTGATAGGCCTGCTCTATTTAGCATTCAGAGATAAGGGGGGTCTGATGCGGATAGCCACCCTGACACCTACCCCAGACAATAGGGATGAGGCCCCTAGAACCTGACATGGCCCCAAGGTCTAGGGATGCTGCCACAGAAACTGACCTGGCCCCAGAGACTAGGGATGATGCCACAGAACCTGACACGGCCCCAGACACTAGGGATGCTGCTACAGAGTCTGACCCGGTCCCACAACCCACCTCAGAAACAGCCCATCCAGATTGGGTGGGAGTCCTGGTGAAGGAGATATGCGAGATGAGCCAAGTGCTGAAGGAATACACTTGCCCAGCTGGTGGGAAACCCTTCCCCTACCCCAAAGAGGGAGAGTCTAATGGGGCAGCAGGAGAACCCAGGGATGTTATAACCGCTCAGGCTCCAGTCAGATCAGAAGGGCAGCCACAGCCAGTAGCAGTTGACCCTGTGGAAAAGAGGAAGACTAAGGTCAAACCAGAGCAGCCAGTGAGTAATGATGGGGAAGCAGGACCCTCTCAACCAGTAGGGAGGCCAAGGATTGAAATCACCACCGAGTCCCTGGGGTATGACAGTCTCCGTAATCTACGAAAAGACATTGTGCGACGGGGTCGTGAGCCTTTTCCAACCTGGTTACTTCAAGTCTGGGACCTTATGGGTATGGGCGTGCAGCTGGATAGTGTACAGGCAAGGCAGCTGGGACCCTTGTCCCATGACTCAGGGGTTGATCAGGTATTCGGAAGAGATGACAGGCCCCTGTCTCTCTGGGAACAGCTTTTAATAAGTGTAAGAGAGAGGTTTGTCAACAGGGAGAGAATGCAGGAGTATCATCATAGAAGACCATGGAAGACCCTTGAGGAGGGAATCCAACAGCTGAGGGAGGTGGTAGTATTGGAGGTACTCTTTGGGAGGGATGGACAACATGATAATGACCCCGACAAGGTCAAGTGTACAGGGCAAATGTTGTAGAATCTGGCAAAGCTAGGGTCTTCCCAATACACCATCTTCATTGCAACAATTAATGCTGATGACAACCGAGAGACAGTGGGTTCCATAGCCACCAAACTCAGGAATTATGATAGTATGATCAGTGGCCCAATGCAGGCTCAAGTCTCTGCTGTGGTCAAAGACCTCAGAGAGGAGATGATGAGGGAGGTGAGGGAGGAGATGAGGATGATGAGTGTGGCACCAGTGCGAGTCCCAAGCCCCAAAGTCAGAGCCCAGCGCTCCCCAGCCAGGGAGAGAGGGTACACCCCACGATCTGAGCTGTGGTTCTTCCTGTGTGACCACAGGGAAGACATGAGGAAGTGGGATAAGAAACCCACTGCTACCCTGGCAGCATGGGTACAGCAACTCAAGGAAGGAAATACTAACCGAGGCGGAAGGTCTACTAAAGTGAAGGTAACCTCAGCCTCCCGTGACCGCGATGCCAGATATTACAGAAGGGAGGACGATCTGTTAGATCCCCTCAAGGGGACCTCTACTATGTATGCCCAGGAAAGAAATGATAACCAGGGCTAGAGGGGCCCTGCCTCTAGCCAGGAAGAGGAACGGGAAAACCGGGTTTTTTGGACAGTGTAGATCCGATGGCCTGGCACATCAGAGCCACAAAAATATGAAGCATTAGTTGATACTGGTGCACAGTGTACATTAATTCCATCAGGACATGTGGAGGCAGAACCTGTTTCTATTGCCGAGGTGACAGGGGGATCGCAGCAATTAACCTTGTTGGAAGCCGAGGTGAGCCTGACCGGGAAGGAGTGGCAGAAACACCCCATTGTGACTGGTCCAGAGGCCCCATGTATTCTGGGCATAGACTTCCTCCGGAATGGCTATTACAAAGACCCAAAGGGACTCAGGTGGGCTTTCGGAATAGCGGCTGTGGAGGCAGAGGGCATCAGGCAACTGAACACCTTGCCTGGACTATCAGAAAATCCAAATGCAGTGGGACTCCTGAGAGTAAAAGAGCAACAAGTGCCAATTGCCACCTCGACAGTGCACCGCCGGCAGTACCGGACGAATCGAGACTCCATGATCCCAATCCACAAGATGATCCGCGACCTGGAAAGCCAAGGAGTGGTCAGCAAAGCCCACTCACCCTTCAACAGCCCCATCTGGCCTGTGCACAAGTCTGATGGGGAATGGAGATTGACTGTGGACTATCGTGGCTTGAATGAAGTGACTCCACCATTGAGTGCTGCCGTGCCAGACATGCTGGAGCTCCAGTACAAGCTGGAGTCCAAGGCAGCAAAATGGTATGCCACCATTGACATCGCCAATGCGTTCTCCATCCCTCTGGCAGCAGAGTGCAGGCCCCAGTTTGCCTTCACCTGGAGGGGTGTGCAATATACCTGGAATTGGCTACCCCAGGGGTGGAGGCACAGCCCCACGATCTGCCATGGACTGATCCAGGCTGCACTGGAAAAGGGTGAGGCTCCAGAGCATCTCCAGTACATCGAAGACATCATTGTGTGGGGGTGCACGGCAGCAGAGGTATTTGAGAAAGGAGAGAAGATCATCATGATCCTCCTGGAAGCCGGTTTTACCATCAAGAAGAGCAGGGTCAAAGGACCTGCTTGAGAGATCCAGTTCCTGGGAGTAAAATAGCAAGATGGACAGTGCCAGATTCCCACGGAGGTCATCGATAAGATCACTGCAATGTCTCCGCCAACTAACAAAAAGGAAACGCAAGCTTTCCTAGGGGCCATAGGCTTTTAGAGGATGCACATTCCAGAGTACAGCCAGATTGTGAGCCCTCTCTACCTGGTCACCCGCAAGAAGAACGATTTCCACTGGGGCCCTGAACAGCAACAAGCGTTTGCCCAGATCAAGCAGGAGATTGCTCACGCGGTAGCGCTTGGCCCAGCAAGGATGGGACCAGAGGTGAGGAATGTGCTTTACTCTGCAGCTGGGAACAATGGCTTGCCCTGGAGCCTTTGGCAGAAGGTGCCTGGAGAGACTCGGGGCCGACCGCTGGGATTCTGGAGCCAGAGTTACAGAGGGTCTGAAGCCAACTACACCCCCACAGAGAAGGAAATGTTGGTCGCCTATGAAGGAGTTCAAGCCGCCTTGGAGGTAATCGGCACTAAACCACAACTCCCCCTGGCACCCCGACTACCAGTGCTGGGGTGGATGTTTAAAGGAAAGGCTCCCTCTACCCACCACGCCACATGGAGAAAGTGGATCGCACTTATCACACAGCGCGCCCGCATTGGAAATCCGAACCGCCCTGGGATCCTGGAAATAATTACGAACTGGCCAGAAGGTGAGAGTTTTAGTCTCACTGATGAAGAGGAGCAAGAACAAGTGACCCGGGCTGAGGAGGCCCCACCATACAATCAACTGCTAAATGAAGAAAAGTGCTATGCCCTTTTCACTGACGGTTCCTGTCGCATCATAGGGATGAACCGAAAGTGGAAAGCAGCTGTGTGGAGCCCCACACGACAGGTTGCAGAAGCCACTGAAGGAGAGGGTGGGTCGAGCCAATTTGCTGAACTCAAAGCCGTTCAGCTGGCCCTAGACATTGCTGAGAGAGAGAAGTGGCCAAAGCTCTACCTCTACACCGATTTGTGCATAGTAGCCAATGCTCTGTGGGGTTGGCTGAAAAGGTGGAAAAAGGCCAACTGGCAGCGTAGAGGAAAACCAATCTAGGCGGCTGGTGAATGGAAAGACATTGCCACTCGGGTAGAGAAGCTACCCGTAAAAGTCCGCCATGTAGATGCCCATGTCCCTAAGAGCCGAGCTAACGAAGAACACCAGAACAACAAGCAGGTAGATCATGCCACAAAGATAGAGGTGGCACAGATAGATATAGACTGGCAACACAAAGGAGAGCTGTTCCTAGCCCAATGGGCCCATGATGCCTCACCACCAGGGCAGAGATGCCACCTATAAGTGGGCACGAGACCGAGGGGTGGAACTACCCATGGACAGTATCTCCCAGGTGATCCATGATTGTGAGACGTGCGCCGCGATCAAACAGGCCAAGCGGGTGAAGCCTCTATGGTATGGTGGATGGTGGTCCAAATATAAGTATAGAGAGGCTTGGCAGATTGATTACATCACACTGCCCCAGACCCGCCAAGGCAAGCGCTACGTTCTCACAATGGTAGAAGCCACCACAGGATGGCTGGAGACCTACCCTGTACCTCATGCCACTGCCCGGAACACCATCCTGGGCCTCGAAAAACAGGTCCTTTGGAGACATGGTACCCCTAAAAGAATTGAATCTGACAATGGGACTCATTTCAAAAATAGCCTTATAAACACCTGGGCTAGGGAACATGGCATCGAGTGGGTGTACCATATCCCTTATCATGCACCAGCAGCTGGGAAAGTTGAACGGTACAATGGCCTGCTCAAAACCTCCTTGAAAGCACTGGGTGGGGGTACGTTCAAGAACTGGGAGACTAATTTAGCAAAGGCCACATGGTTAGTAAACACCCGAGGATCCTCCAACCGAGCAGAGCCTGCTCACTCTGACCCCTTGTGAACAACAGATAGAGATAAGGTTCCAGTAGTACACGAGAGGTATGCTGGGAAAGACTGTTTAGGTTAACTCTGCCTCAAGCAAAGACAATCCCATCCAGGGGACTGCTGGGTGCTGACGAGAGCCCTGGGCCAGGAGCCCTTTGGAACATGCAGGGCTGCGGGTCTGTCCCGGATCCCGAGAATAAGTGTTACGTTTTGTAACATTTTATTTACAATGATGTGGCCCTAAGGACACAGTTTAATTTGTCTGAATGTATATAGTAATTATCTCAGACAGAGAAACATGCAGTCATAAGATGGTAACTTCATTTGCTGCCAATTTGAGCACAAAATCCAACAAATATGCTGAAATTTCTGTATTTTTCTATTGTTCTGTAATTTTATTGATGCCTGCAATACCTGTTTAGATGTGCTTTAAATTGTGAGCAATAATTGAATGAAAGTGACAGAAGCAATTGGAGCTAAATGCAGAGTTCTGAAGGTAAAAACACTCTTCCCTTGCCCTTTTCATCCGAACTGTGTCAAGCAGAAGGTGATTCAAGAGCATAAGAACTTCTGATTTAACTAAATTACAAGATAAAATGAAACCTCCACCGCTATGGATACAATGCCATCCCTTGTATGTACACTACAGCTGTCTAAATCTCCAGTGAAGGTATTAACTCAGATCAAAGCCAAATCTCAAAGTAATAAAGCAGGTAACTATAGGCATTGACAGCACAATGGTTTGCATTTAAATCAGCAATAGCACTGGTATCCTGTTTCTGGAGGCTGCAGCACCTTTCTTTCAAAAGAATTTTCTGAAATATCCAGAAAGGAATCATTTGAAGTGGTTGAACCACTGGAAGGCAGACATAAGGGTGCAGCACCCAGTCTGCAGCAGGGTGTCAGGTTGCCCTCATGTTGGCTTCTTTGAAACCCATCCTCTTTTGTGAGAAACACAAAGGATGAACAGCAGGCTTTGCATTGGGACTTAGCAGATGCACGTTTCTGAGCATTACTGCTGTGACCTTTGGCAGCTCTCCTAAATATCTCTCAGTGTCCAGCATTTAATTTTTTAGCACCTGTGTTTCCTTTTCTTCTGTGTTTTGGAGGTAAGCCTCCAAAAAAACCCAAGAAACAAAAAAACAAAACCAAAACCAACCAAACAAAAAACCAGGAAAGAGCTTGTTCTCTTCACAATGAGGAAAATATGGAATATAGAATCAAAATGAAACTTCAGTCCATTTAGCATTAAGAGCTGCTCAAGCCAAAACCTGCCTGATTTGCATAAGGTGGTTGTTTTGAAGAGGAAAGTCAAACTAACAGAAACTGCCAGTGAAAAGAAAGAAAAAGGAGAGAAAAGGCAGACAAAATATTCAATAGCAGCCTGATGGTCGATGAACATGTTGTCAGTTCTCTGGTTTGTGTGCAGCTAGATCTGCAGATAACACTGTAGCTTTTTGAAGGAGAAGGAAATCATGGCCAACTGCGCAAGCCCCTGATTCAAAAGTGAATGATGCCATAAACTGCATCTTAATGTAGGTGACTCAGAAGATAAGGATTGACTGGTGCTTGACAAGTTACTTTGTTAATGCCAAGTATTTCTTATGGGATGGATAGCCTTGAATTCATTTGATAATGCATTCATACTATTTTCAATTTTTCATTATTAAGATTAATACAGATGACAATGAGCAGTGTGGGACTGCACAACACAGAGAAGAGGTGCCTGAGTGAGCCCTTGGAGCACCATATGCCCTGCCTGAGGACAATCAAGTACCTCAAAATGAGATCCATAGAATGCAAAACTAGAGGTGTTTCAAAGATCCATGTCCTTTGGTACTATGGTACCTGATTTGGGGCTGTAGGGTGGCATGTGCTGGCCCGGAATTTGTTGTCTGTACTCTGTGTAACTTCTTCCATCATGGTTGCTTCATGGTTTCTTTAAAACTCATGGATCAGCCATTCCTTTCCTTAACACACTTGCAGGAGACAAAAAACTGACCTGATATATTTGTCCTCAACTTGAGAGCATTCCATTCCAGAATTCCCTCCTCCTAATTACTGTGGGGTGGATTTGTCCTCTATTTCTTTGTGAAACAGTGCCACTCTGCTAATAAAGAATTCACAATTCATTGTAGTAATAGATGGCAGCAAGAGTGAGCACAGTTTTGTAGATTGATGACAAGATATTCTTGCTAAAAAGATTGCCTATGAATTTCACTCGGGGATTATTTAATTACAAACAAAATTTATTATCTTATGGACAGTGTGGGAAATGAAGCAAGGGGATGGGAGCAATCAGACTAAGTGTAGGTCACTGGTTTGATGACTTAGTTGCAATGATGGGAATGGACTGGTTTATCATCCAAGAGGATTAAAAAGAGACAAAATAAAGCAAAAGAAAACATAGAAAGTAAACTTAGGAATAAAAAATAAGTCATTGTCTGGTCAGAAACATGTTAGAAGTCAGTTTTCCTTGGCATTTACTTAATGTGAACCCATTGCTTTGTGGAGGGAGTAGGCTTCCCCCTCTGTAATAATTTGTTCACTGGAGGAAGTGTGGAGGTCTTGTACCGCCAGATTTTTTACAGCTCCTTCAGTTACTGAGAAAGCGTTACAATAATGTTCAATCTGATCATACCACTTTTTAACTGAGGCCCTCTGGGCCACCCCATCAGGTGGGGGAGTCCCGGTAGAAACTGTTTTAATAACTTTGAAAGGGCCTCTTAAAACAATTGGTTGTTGTCATGTAATTTTCTCCACTTCTATGAGAGCTGAGCTAACCACAAACAGCCTCTTTTCCCAGGTAGCGTATCTTTTTTCAGCAGCTCTGAAGCCACGGGAGTGAAAACCAACAGGCCTTGTTGGGCCCTCTGGGCCTCGCTGCCAGATGTGTACTGACAACCCTGAGGAAGCAAATCCCCATTCCACTTGAAAAGGATCTGTAGGATGAATAGGGCCCAGGGCTTGGTGAGCTGTTGCTTCAAAAATCAGCAATTGCACTGCTTCTTCTTGAGAAGCATCCCGTTCCCATTTTACCCCTTTTCTCAGCAAGTTAAAAAGAGGTCTGGCAATTATGGAAAAATTTGGGATGTGTTTCCTCCAGAACACCTATAACCCTAAAGCATGTTGGAGGTCTTTCCTAGATTCAGGCATTTTAATCTGATCTAAAGAGGTTAGGGTATCAGATGGGATACCTGTGATACCTCCCTTTCAAATTCCCAAAAACCAGTTTCCCCGGTTTTGACAACAAAGGTGTTTTGGGTCATTGCCTGGACTTTGAAGGAAAGGCTGCTTTGGCTCACTTCCCAGGCTCTGAGGGAGGGGTTGCTTTGGCTCACTGCCCAGACTTTGAGGGGGGGGGTCCACTGAGTTTTCTATTGTCTGGATCTTTGCTATGAGGAACCCCAATGTACCTGCCACCCAGTGTTTTCTCTGATTTCTCTTCTGGGGTTTTTACAGGTCCACATTTTCTACTGTAACTAATCAGATCTTCAGCAACCTCACTACATACCCAAACTTTGCAATCACCGGCAGGTGAATTTGAGTGCGAACTCGACGGCTGAGAGGGTGTAGAATTTGGGGTAATCCCGGGATCAGTAGATCCAGTTTGGTTTGTCAGGTTTCCAAGGAATTTATTCAGCCTCTCTACGGGACCCACAACTGCTATGGTTTTCTGAAGGACAATTGCTGTAGGTTTGAGTGATTCTGGGAGATCCCGAATTAAAGGGGTCATCATTTCAGGTTTTACAGGCAATTGCATAGGGGATTCATATCCAGGAATTAATTTCCTTTCATGTATCATTTGCAGACAAGCGGCTTTGTGAATGCTTTCCAGAAGTTGATCAGGGGTACTAACTATAGCTAAAGGGTCTCCCCTTTCTAGAGGATTGAGTCCCCCAGCCCAGAAAGTTGCATGCTGAGTTGGGGACAAGATGTTATGTTTGTCTCCTGTTGTTAAGAAAACACCATGTCCCCAGTATCCACTGGCCTCCTGTTCAGTTAAATGAATTTGGTCTCCTCCGGTGAGTGGCACTTGGAAGACATATTCTGTTTTAATTAAAGGTGTCATAGGAGGACAGCAGTTTTCCCCACAATTTTTTACTTGCTTTAATTCTTTGTGGGGGTAAAGTGATTCCTTTCCCTCTGTATCTTGTGGTGAGTCGGTGTTCCTTGAATTTTTAAGACATTCTTCTCTCAAGGCATCTTGTAACAAGAGAATATAATTCTCTTTTTCCTCTAATTGTTTCTGCAAAATTTCCACTGGGTTTTGGAGGGAGTCTATTATTGCTTCCTGTTCACTGCATCGATTAAAGTGGTGATCTATAGCTGATGTAAGGCATGCTCCTAATACAGAGCAAATTACAGCTTTATCTCGGCCAAGTTTGAATTTTGACCCATGTTGTAAAGAGTAAATTCTATCAATCACATTTTCTAAATTGAACCAGTTGTTTTGTGCCCACTCTTCCCCTCCTGGAGAGGGTCTGGCATTGTGTTTTGCTAACAAGGCATAAAATGCAGCTGTGTCTTTTGTTCTAGTGTTTGAGGTCATGTTTTGGAAGGGATAGTGAAAACCACTTTAGGGAGGTAAAACTTAGTTGCATCCACAACCCAGAGAACTGGGCTGTACCTCCCTTCGCTTCCCTAAAGTGGGTGAAGAGACCAAAAACCTACTTGGAGGCCCTCCTTAAGTTACTAACCGTTGTCTCTTCTTACACCAAGTAGACCAAACTCCTTACACACCCATCTTTTAAAAAAGAAACACAACGCTCCCCCTTTTGCACCAAGAGATTCTTTTGTGAAAATCTTAAGACAGAGCCCTCAACAGAGTATGTAGCTGCTGTGGATGTGTCCTTAGAGACCCCAGGGGGAGAAAACTTAGAAAAGGAGAAAGATAACTGGTGGAGAAAGTTCCAAGGCGATAGGAAACCCCTGGAAAGTGAAGTGACCATGGTTTAACCCAGGACAAACCCAAGTAGCCACTGCTAGTGTCCATCATCTCCTCCCTCCCCCTAAGAGCCTTTGTTCTATTCCCTGTTATCTCCTGGGCCCCTTTCCTTC
>JAVTVJ010003556.1:5000-10000 GCA_034509425.1 Eopsaltria australis
TAACCCTAACCCTAGCCTGAACCCTAAAGCTTAACGCTAACGCTAACCCTAAATTTAAACCCTAACCCTAACCCTAACCAGTGACCCTAAACCTAACCCTAACCTTAATCCCACACTCTAACCCTAACCCTAACCCTAACCCTAACGCTAACCCTAACCCTAAACCCTAACCCTAAACTGAACCCTAACTTCTGACCCTAACCCTAAGCGGTGACCCTAACCCTAAACCTAGCCCTAAACCGTGTTCCAAACCCTAAACCGTTAGACTAACCCAAACCCTAACCCAAACCTGTGACCCTAACCCTAACCCTAACCAAAACCCTACCCCTAATATTTACCCGTGATCCTAACCCTAACCCTAACCCTTACCTTAAACTTAACCCGTGACCCTAACCCTGACCCTCACCCAAACCCTAACCATGACCCGTGACCCTAACTCGTGACCCAAACCCGTGACCTAAACCATAACCATGATTCTAACTGGTTACCCTAAGCTGTGACCCTTACCCAAACCAGTGACCCTAACCGTAACCCTAACCCTAACCCTAACCCTAACCCAAACCCCAACCCTAAACCTAAACATAACCCTAAACCTAACCCTAAACCCTAACCCTAAACCTAAACGTAACCCGTGACCCAAACCCTAACCCTAACCCTAAAAAAACACTGGACTCTGACTCTGACCCTGACCCTGACCCTGACTCTGACCCTAACCCTAACCCTAACCGAATACCCTTACCCTAACCCGAAACCTAACCCTAACCCTAACCCTAACCCTAACTCTAACCCTTACACTAACCCTAACCTCTAAACCTAACCCTAACCCTAAACCAGACCCTAACCCTAAACACAAACCTAAGCCTAAACCCTAACCATAACCATAACCCTAAACCTAACCCTAACACTAACCCAAACCCTAACTCTAACCCTAACCCGAAACCCTAACCCTAACCCTTAACCTAACCCTAAACCCTAACCCTAACCGTATTCCTAACCCTGACCCGTGCAACTAACCCTAACCTTAACCCTAACCCTAACCCTAAGCACTAAACTCTTACACTAACCCAAACCCTAACCCTAACTCGTGACCCTAACCCTAAATCTAACCATAACCCTAACCCTAATATTTACCCGTGACCCTAACCCTAAACCCTAACCCTAGCCCGTGCCCTTATCCCTCACCCTAACCTGTGCCCCTAATCCTACCCCAAAACCCGACCCTAACCCTAAGCCCTAACCAAAACCCGTGACCCTAACCCTAACCCTAACCCTAACCCTGACCCAATCTCTAAACCCTAACCCTAACCGTAACCTAAAACACTAACTCTAACCCAAACGCCAACCCTAAATAATAACCCTAACCCTAACACTAACCCTAACCCTAAACTATAACCGTAACCCTAAACCCCAACCCGTGACCCTACCCTAACCCTAACCCTAATCCTAAACCTAACCCTAACCCTCACTCTAACCCTAAACCTTAAACACTAAACCCTAACCCTAACCCTAACCCTAAACACAAGACTAAGCCTAAACCCTAACCATAACTATAACCCTAAACCTAACCCTAACCCTCACTCTAACCCTAAACATTAAACACTAAACCCTAACCCTAACCCTAACCGTAACCCTAACCGTATCCCTAACCCTAACCCGTGGCTCTAACCGTAACCCTAATGCTAACCCTAACCCTAAACCCTAAACCCTTACACAAACCCAAACCCTAACCCAAACCCGTGACCCGAACCCTAACGCTAACCATAACCCTAACCCTAATATTTACCCGTGACCCTAACCTTAACCCTAACCCTAACCGTATCCCTTACCCTAACCCGTGCCACTAACCCTAACCCTAACGCTAACCCTAACCCTAAACCCTAAACCCTTACAAAAACCCTAACCCTAACCCGTGACCCTAACCCTAACCCTAACCATAACCCTAACCCTAATATTTACCCGTGACCCTAACCCTAAACCCTAACCCTTACCCTAAACCTAACCCGTGACCCTAACCCAAACCCTAACCAGTGACCCTAACCCTAATCCTAAACCTAACCTTAAACCTAACCCTAACCCTAACCCTAAACCCTAACTGTAACCCGTGACCCTAACCGCAACCCTATTCCTAACCGTAAACCCTTACCCTCAAACCTAACCCTAACCCTAACCCTAAACTCTAAACCCTTACACTAACCCTAATCCTAACCCTAAACCATAACCCTAGCCCGTGCCCTTATCCCTAACCCTAACCTGTGCCCCTAATCCTACCCCTAAACCTGACCCTAACCCTAAACCCTAACCCAAACCCGTGACCCTAACCCTAACCCTAAACCTAAGCCTAACCCTAACCCTAACACAACACTGGACTCTGACTCTGACCCTGACCCTGACCCTGACCCCTACATGACCCTAAACTTAACCCTAACCTTAACCCTAACCCTAACCCTAACCCAAACCCCTAGCTGTAATCCTAACCCTAACCCTAAACCTAACCCTAAATCTAAACACAAACCTATGCCTAAACTCTAATCCTAACCATTACCCTAACACAAACCCTAAACCCCAACCCTAACCCTTAACCTAACCCTAACCCTAAACCTAACCCTAAACCTAACCTTAACCTTAAACGCAACCTAACCCTAACTCTAAAACTAAACCTAACCCGAACCCTAACCCTAACCCTAACTCTAACCATAAACCCTAACCGAAACCCTAACCCTAACCCTAAAGCCTTACCCTAACCCTAACCCTAACCCTTAACCCTAACCGTTGCCCGTGCCCCTATCCCTAACCCTAATCTGTGCCCCGAACCCTACCCCTAAACCTGACCCTAAACCTAAACCCCAACCCTAACCCGAAACCCTAACCCTAACCCTTAAGCTGACCCTAACCATAACCCTAAACCGAATGCTAAACCTAACCGAAAACCTAAACTGGAACTAAACCTAACCCGTGACCCTAACCCGTGTCCCGAGACCTAACCCAAACCCTAACCCTAACCCAAACCCGTGACCCTAATCCGTGACTCTTACTCGTGACCCCAACCCATGACCCTAACCCTAACCCGTGACCATAACCCGTGACCCACACCCGTGACCCTAACCCAAACCCAAACCCTAAACTCAAACCCTTACCCTAACCCAAACCATAAACACTAACGCGAACCCTAACCACAACCATGAATAATAACCCTAACCCTAACACTAACCCTAACCCTAAACCCTAACCCTAATGCTAAACCCTAACCCCTGACCCTACCCTAACCCTAACTCTAACCCCAACCCTAAACTTAACCCTAACCCTCACTCTAACACTAAACCCTAAACACGAAACCTAACCCTAACCCCTAACCCTAAATGCGAACCCTAATGCTTACTCTAACCCTAACCCAAACTCTAAACCCTAACTGTAACCGTAACCTAAAACACTAACTCTAACCCTAACGCCAACCCTAAATAATAACCCTAACCCTAACACTAACCCTAACCCTAAACTCTAACTGTAACCCTAAACCCCAACCCGTGACCCTACCCTAACCCTAACCCTAATCCTAAACCTAACCCTAACCCTCACTCTAACCCTAAACCTTAAACACTAAACCCTAACCCTAACCCTAACCCTAACCCTAAACACAAGACTAAGCCTAAACCCTAACCATAACTGTAACCCTAAACCTAACCCTAACCCTCACTCTAACCCTAAACCTTAAACACTAAACCCTAACCCTAACCCTAACCCTAACCCTAAACACAAGACTAAGCCTAAACCCTAACCATAACTTTAACCCTAAACCTAACCCTAACCCTCACTCTAACCCTAAACATTAAACACTAAACCCTAACCCTAACCCTAACCGTAACCCTAACTGTATCCCTAACCCTAACCCGTGGCTCTAACCGTAACCCTAATGCTAACCCTAACCCTAAACCCTAAACCCTTACACAAACCCAAACCCTAACCCAAACCCTAACCCTAAACACAAGACTAAGCCTAAACCCTAACCATAACTGTAACCCTAAACCTAACCCTAACCCTCACTCTAACCCTAAACCTTAAACACTAAACCCTAACCCTAACCCTAACCCTAACCCTAAACACAAGACTAAGCCTAAACCCTAACCATAACTTTAACCCTAAACCTAACCCTAACCCTCACTCTAACCCTAAACATTAAACACTAAACCCTAACCCTAACCCTAACCGTAACCCTAACCGTATCCCTAACCCTAACCCGTGGCTCTAACCGTAACCCTAATGCTAACCCTAACCCTAAACCCTAAACCCTTACACAAACCCAAACCCTAACCCAAACCCGTGACCCGAACCCTAACGCTAACCATAACCCTAACCCTAATATTTACCCGTGACCCTAACCTTAACCCTAACCCTAACCGTATCCCTTACCCTAACCCGTGCCACTAACCCTAACCCTAACGCTAACCCTAACCCTAAACCCTAAACACTTACAAAAACCCTAACCCTAACCCGTGACCCTAACCCTAACCCTAACCATAACCCTAACCCTAATATTTACCCGTGACCCTAACCCTAAACCCTAACCCTTACCCTAAACCTAACCCGTGACCCTAACCCAAACCCTAACCAGTGACCCTAACCCTAATCCTAAACCTAACCTTAAACCTAACCCTAACCCTAACCCTAAACCCTAACTGTAACCCGTGACCCTAACCGCAACCCTATTCCTAACCGTAAACCCTTACCCTCAAACCTAACCCTAACCCTAACCCTAAACTCTAAACCCTTACACTAACCCTAATCCTAACCCTAAACCATAACCCTAGCCCGTGCCCTTATCCCTAACCCTAACCTGTGCCCCTAATCCTACCCCTAAACCTGACCCTAACCCTAAACCCTAACCCAAACCCGTGACCCTAACCCTAACCCTAAACCTAAGCCTAACCCTAACCCTAACACAACACTGGACTCTGACTCTGACCCTGACCCTGACCCTGACCCCTACATGACCCTAAACTTAACCC
>JAVTVJ010003557.1:0-10897 GCA_034509425.1 Eopsaltria australis
GACCCAAAACTTTTCCCAAAAAGTCCCCAAAATGACGCAGAACTGCCCCAATTTTCCCCAAATCCCCCCAAACTGCCCCCAGATCCCCCTTTTCCCCCCTAAAAACCGCATTTTCCTCCATTTTCAGCCATCTTTTCAATATTTGCTCATTTTTCCCATCTAAGGCCGCCTCATTTGCATAGCGGCCGCGGCCCCGCCCCCAGGGCCGTGGCCTGACGGGCGACTCCTCCCCCAGCAGGCGGCGCATGCGCAGCTCCTGCTCGGCCTGGCTCTAGCCCGGCAGGCACTGAGACCTCCCGGCCACTAGGTGGCGCTAACGCAGTGGGTTTTGAGGCCATCTGAGGGCTTTGGGGGGAAATGTAGGGGATGATGGGGGTCCCAGGTAGAATATGGGGGATTGTGGGGTGAATTTGGTGGATTTTGGGGAACCCTGAGGGGTTTAGGGGCACCTGAAGTGGATTTTGGGGTGAATTTGGGAGATTTTGGGCGTCCCTGAGGGGTTTAGGGGCACCTGAAGTGGATTTTGGGGTGAATTTGGGGGATTTTGGGGGTCCCTGAAAGGTTTAGGGGGATCTGAGCAGGATTTTGGGGTGAATTTGGGGGATTTTGGGGGTCCTTGAGGGGTTTAGGGGATCTGAGCAGATTTTGGGGTGAATTTGGGGGATTTTGGGGGTCCTTGAGGGGTTTAGAAGGATCTGAGCAGGATTTTGGGGTGAATTTGGGGGGGTTTCGGGCTGACCATATTTGTCCCTCATTAGCATAAAGGGCGTGGCCACAGCCAGTGATCACGGGGCCTTGTTTGAATCAAAAGGGGCGTGGCCTAACACCAACATCCACACTCCAACCTCATTTGCGTCTAGTCGATGAATATTCATCATTTATTTGCATAAATACAGGCGTGACTCAATTAAATCTTATTCATTCCCTTGCAATAAACTTCATTTGCATGAAAAGCAGAGTCCATCAGCGTTAATTAATCGCATTTCCATCATTTGCATCAAGTGTTTCCCCAAGCCCTCCAAAAGACCCAAAACTTCCCCAAAAAGTCCCCAAAAAGTCCCCAAAATGACCCAGAACTGCCCCAATTTTCCTCAAATCCCCCCAAACTGCCCCCAGATCCCCCTTTTCCCCCCTAAAAACCGCATTTTCCTCCATTTTCAGCCATCTTTTCCATATTTGCTCATTTTTCCCATCTAAGGCCGCCTCATTTGCATAGCGGCCGCGGCCCCGCCCCCAGGGCCGTGGCCTGACGGGCGCCTCCTCCCCCAGCAGGCGGCGCATGCGCAGCTCCTGCTCGGCCTGCCTTCAACCTGCCAGGCACTGAGACCTCCCGGCCACTAGGTGGCGCTAACGCAGTGGGTTTTGAGGCGATCTGAGGGCTTTGGCGGGAAATGTAGGGGATGATGGGGGTCCCAGGTAGAATATGGGGGATTGTGGGGTGAATTTGGTGGATTTTGGGGATCCCTGAGGGGTTTAGGGGCACCTGAAAAGATTTGGGTGAATTTGGGGGATTTTAAGTGTCCCTAAGGGGTTTAGGGGCACCTGAAGTGGATTTTGGGGTGAATTTGGGGGATTTTGGGCGTCCCTGAGGGGTTTAGGGGGATCTGAGCAGGATTTTGGGGTGAATTTGGGGGATTTTGGGGGTCCTTGAGGGGTTTAGAAGGATCTGAGCAGGATTTTGGGGTGAATTTATTGGAGATTTTGGGCTGACACTCTTTGTTCCTCATTACCATAAAGGGCGTGGCCACAGCCAGTGATCACGGGGCCTTGTTTGAATCAAAAGGGGAGTGGCCTAACACCAACATCCACGCTCCAACCTCATTTGCGTCTAGTCGGTGAATATTCATCATTTATTTGCATAAATACAGGCGTGATTCAATTAAATCTTATTCATTCCCTTGCAATAAACTTCATTTGCGTGAAAAGCAGAGTCCATCAACGTTAATTCATCGCATTTCCATCATTTGCATCAAGTGTTTCCCAAGCCCTCCAAAAGACCCAAAATGACCCAAAACTTCCTCAAAAAGTCCCCAAAATGACCCAGAACTGCCCCAATTTTCCCCAAATCCCCCCAAACTGCCCCCAGATCCCCCTTTTCCCCCCTAAAAACCTCATTTTCCTCCATTTTCAGCCATCTTTTCCATATTTGGTCATTTTCCCATCTAAGGCCGCCTCATTTGCATAGCGGCCGCGGCCCCGCCCCCAGGGGCGTGGCCTGACGGGCGACTCCTCCCCCAGCAGGCGGCGCATGCGCAGCTCCTGCTCGGCCTGGCTCTAGCCCGGCAGGCACAGAGACCTCCCGGCCACTAGGTGGCGCTAACGCAGTGGGTTTGGAGGCGATCTGAGGGCTTTGGGGGGAAATGTAGGGGATGATGGGGGTCCCAGGTAGAATATGGGGGATTGTGGGGTGAATTTGGTGAATTTTGGGGATCCCTGTGGGGTTTAGGGGCACCTGAAGTGGATTTTGGGGTGAATTTGGGGGATTTTGGGGGTCCCTGAGGGGTTTAGAAGGATCTGAGCAGAATTTTGGGGTGAAATTGGGGGATTTTGGGGGTCCCTGAAGGGTTTAGAAGGATCTGAGCAGGATTTTGGGGTGAATTTGGGAGGTTTTGGGCTGACCATATTTGTCCCTGATTAGCATAAAGGGCGTGGCGGCACCCAGTGATCACGGGGCCTTGTTTGAATCAAAAGGGGCGTGGCCTAACACCAACATCCACACTCCAACCTCATTTGCGTATAGTCGGTGAATATTCATCATTTTTTTGCATAAATAAAGGCGTGATTCAATTAAATCTTATTCAGTCCCTTGCAATAAACTTCATTTGCATGAAAAGCAGAGTCCATCAGCGTTAATTCATCGCATTTACATCATTTGCATCAAGGGTTTCCCCAAGCCCTCCAAAAGACCCAAAATGACCCAAAACTTCCCCAAAAAGTCCCCAAAATGACCCAGAACTGCCCCAATTTTCCCCAAATCGCCCCAAACTGCCCCCAGATCCCCTTTTCCCCCCTAAAAACCGCATTTTCCTCCATTTTCAGCCATCTTTTCCATATTTGCTCATTTTTCCCATCTAAGGCCGCCTCATTTGCATAGCGGCCGCGGTCCCGCCCCCAAGGGGCGTGGCCTGACGGGCGACTCCTCCCCCAGCAGGCGGCGCATGCGCAGCTCCTGCTCGGCCTGGCTCTAGCCCGGCAGGCACTGAGACCTCCCGGCCACTAGGTGGCGCTAACGCAGTGGGTTTTGAGGCGATCTGAGAGCTTTGGGGGGAAATGTAGGGGATGATGGGGGTCCCAGGCAGAATATGGGGGATTGGGGGGGGAATTTGGTGGATTTTGGGGATCCCTGAGGGGTTTAGGGGCACCTGCAGTGGATTTTGGGGTGAATTTCGGGGATTTTGGGTGTCCCTGAGGGGTTTAGGGGGATCTGAAGTTGATTTTGGGGTGAATTTGGGGGATTTTGGGTGTCCCTGAACGGTTTAGAAGGATCTGAGCAGGATTTTGGGGTGAATTTAATGGCGATTTTTGCCTGACTATATTTGTCCCTGATTAGCATAAAGGGCGTGGCCACAGCCAGTGATCACGGGGCCTTGTTTGAATCAAAAGGGGCGTGGCCTAACACCAACATCCACACTCCAACCTCATTTGCGTCTAGTCGGTGAATATTCATCATTTTTTGCATAAATACAGGAGTGATTCAATTAGATCTTATTCATTCCCTTGCAATAACTGTTCCATAGCCAGTCCATCAGCGTTAATTAATCGCATTTTCATCATTTGCATCAAGTGTTTCCCCAAGCCCTCCAAAAGACCCAAAATGACCTAAAACTTCCCCAAAAAGTCCCCAAAATGACCCAGAACTGCCCCAATTTTCCCCAAATCCCCCCAAACTGCCCCCAGATCCCCTTTCCCCCCCTAAAAACCGCATTTTCCTCCATTTTCAGCCATCTTTTCCATAGTTGGTCATTTTTCCCATCTAAGGCCGCCTCATTTGCATAGCGGCTGCGGCCCCGCCCCCAGGGCCGTGGCCTGACGGGCGACTCCTCCCCCAGCAGGCGGCTGTGCGCAGCTCCTGCTGGGCCTGAAACCTAGCCAGGCAGAGGCACTGGGGAACCTCCCGGCCACTGGTGGCTAACACCAGTGGGTTTTGAAACGTCTAGGGGCTTTGGGAAATGTGTAGGGATGATGGGGGAGTCCCAGATAGAATATGGGGGATTGTGGGAAAAAATTTAATTGAATACAAGGGATCCCTGAAGAGTTTAGGGGCACCACAGAGAATAGTTTGGGGTGAGATTCAGGAGATTTGGGGGATCCCTGAGGGGTTTCAGGGGACCTGAAGTGGATTTTGGGGTGAATTTGGGGGACTTTGGGTGTCCCTGAGCAGTTTAGGGAGATCTGAAGTGGATTTTGGGGTGAATTTGGGGGATTTTGGGGGTCCATGAATGGTTTAGAATGATCTGAGCAGGATTTTGGGGTGAATTTGGGGGATTTTGGGCTGACCATATTTGTCCCTGATTAGCATAAAGGGCGTGGCCACACCCAGTGATCACGGGGCCTTGTTTGAATCAAAAGGGGCGTGGCCTAACACCAACATCCACACTCCAGCCTCATTTGCGTCTAGTCGGTGAATATTCATCATTTTTTTGCATAAATACAGGCGTGATTCAATTAAATCTTATTCATTCCCTTGCAATAAACTTCATTTGCATGAAAAGCAGAGTCCATCAGCGTTAATTCATCGCAATTGCATCATTTGCATCAAGTGTTTCCCCAAGCCCTCCAAAAGACCCAAAATGACCCAAAACTTCCCCAAAAAGTCCCCAAAATGACCCAGAACTGCCCCAATTTTCCCCAAATCCCCCCAAACTGCCCCCAGATCCCCCTTTTCCCCCCTTAAAACCTCATTTTCCTCCATTTTCAGCCATCTTTTCCATATTTGCTCATTTTTCCCATCTAAGGCCGCCTCATTTGCATAGCGGCCGCGGCCCCGCCCCCAGGGGCGTGGCCTGACAGGCGACTCCTCCCCCAGCAGGCGGCGCATGCGCAGCTCCTGCTCGGCCTAGCTCTAGCCCGGCAGGCACTGAGACCTCCCGGCCACTAGGTGGCGCTAACGCAGTGGGTTTTGAGGCGATCTGAGGGCTTTGGGGGGAAATGTAGGGGATGATGGGGGTCCCAGGCAGAATATGGGGGATTGTGGGGAAAATTTGGTGGATTTTGGGGATCCCTGAGGGGTTTAGGGGCACCTGCAGTGGATTTTGGGGTGAATTTGGGGGATTTTGGGTGTCCCTGAGCGGTTTAGGGGGAGCTGAAGTTGATTTTGGGGTGAATTTGGGGGATTTTGGGGGTCCCTGAATGGTTTAGAAGGATCTGAGCAGGATTTTGGGGTGAATTTAATGGCGATTTTTGCCTGACCATGTTTGTCCCTGATTAGCATAAAGGGCGTGGCCACACCCAGTGATCACGGGGCCTTGTTTGAATCAAAAGGGGCGTGGCCTAACACCAACATCCACACTCCAACCTCATTTGCATATAGTCGGTGAATATTCATCATTTATTTGCATAAATACAGGCGTGATTCAATTAAATCTTATTAATTTCCTTGCAATAAACTTCATTTGCATGAAAAGCAGAGTCCATCAGCGTTAATTAATCGCATTTACATCATTTGCATCAAGTGTTTCCCCAAGCCCTCCAAAGACCCAAAATGACCCAAAACTTCCCCAAAAAGTCCCCAAAATGACCCAGAACTGCCCCAATTTTCCCCAAATCCCCCCAAACTGCCCCCAGATCCCCCTTTTCCCCCCCTAAAAACCGCATTTTCCTCCATTTTCAGCCATCTTTTCCATATTTGGTCATTTTTCCCATCTAAGGCCGCCTCATTTGCATAGCGGCCGCGGCCCCGCCCCCAGGGGCGTGGCCTGACGAGCGACTCCTCCCCAGCAGGCGGCGCATGCGCAGCTCCTGCTCGGCCTGGCTCTAGCCCGGCGGGCACTGAGACCTCCCGGCCACTAGGTGGCGCTAACGCAGTGGGTTTTGAGGCGATCTGAAGGCTTTGGGGGGAAATGTAGGGGATGATGGAGGTCCCAGCAGGCAGAATATGGGGATTGTGGGAATTGAATTTAGTGGTTAGGGATCAGGGGTTTAGGGGCACCCTGAAGTGGATTTTGGGAGTGGTGGGAGTTTTGGGGGTCCTAGGCAGTTTAGGGGGATCACAAATTGGATTTTGGGAGGTGAATTTGGAGGATTTTGGGGTCCCAAGATGCTTTAGAAGGATCGAGATGATTTTTGGGGTGAATTTGGGGGATTTTGGGTGTCCCTGAGGGGTTTAGAGGCACCTGAAGTGGATTTTGGGGTGAATTTGGGGGATTTTGGGTGTCCCTGAATGGTTTAGAAGGATCTGAGCAGGATTTTGGGGTGAATTTTTGGGGTTTTGGGCTGACCATATTTGTCCCTGATTAGCATAAAGGGCGTGGCCACACCCAGTGATCACGGGGCCTTGTTTGAATCAAAAGGGGTGTGGCCTAACACCAACATCCACACTCCAACCTCATTTGCGTATAGTCGGTGAATATTCATCATTTTTTTGCATAAATACAGGCGTGATTCAATTAAATTTTATTCATTCCCTTGCAATAAACTTCATTTGCATGAAAAGCAGAGTCCATCAGCGTTAATTAATCGCATTTCCATCATTTGCATCAAGTGTTTCCCCAAGCCCTCCAAAAGACCCAAAATGACCCATAACTTCCCCAAAAAGTCCCCAAAATGACCCAGAACTGCCCCAATTTTCCCCAAATCCCCCCAAACTGCCCCCAGATCCCCCTTTTCCCCCCTAAAAACCGCATTTTCCTCCATTTTCAGCCATCTTTTCCATATTTGCTCATTTTTCCCATCTAAGCCGCCTCATTTGCATAGCGGCCGGGGCCCCGCCCCCAGGAACGTGGCCTAACGGGCGACTCCTCCCCCAGCAGGCGGCGCATGCGCAGCTCCTGCTCGGCCTGGCTCTAGCCCGGCAGGCACTGAGACCTCCCGGCCACTAGGTGGCGCTAACTCAGTGGGTTTGGAGGCGATCTGAGGGCTTTGGGGGGAAATGTAGGGGATGATGGGGGTCCCAGGTAGAATATGGGGGATTGTGGGAAAAATTTGGTGGATTTTGGGGATCCCTGAGGGGTTTAGGGGCACCTGAAGTGGATTTTGGGGTGAATTTGGGAGATTTTGGGGATCCCTGAGGGGTTTAGAGGGATCTGAAGTGGATTTTGGGGTGAATTTGGGGGATTTTGGGTGTCCCTGAGCGGTTTAGGGGGAGCTGAAGTTGATTTTGGGGTGAATTTGGGGGATTTTGGGGGTCCCTGAATGGTTTAGAATGATCTGAGCAGGATTTTGGGGTGAATTTGGGGGGTTTTGGGCTGACCATGTTTGTCCCTGATTAGCATAAAGGGCGTGGCCACACCCAGTTATCACGGAGCCTTTTTAGAATCAAAAGGGGCGTGGCCTAACACCAACATCCACCCTCCAACCTCATTTGCGTATAGTCGGTGAATATTCATCATTTTTTTGCATAAATACAGGCGTGATTCAATTAAATCTTATTCATTCCCTTGCAATAACCTTCATTTGCATGAAAAGCAGAGTCCATCAGCGTTAATTAATCGCATTTCCATCATTTGCATCAAGTGTTTCCCCAAGCCCTCCAAAAGACCCAAAATGACCCAAAACTTCCCCAAAAAGTCCCCAAAATGACCCAGAACTGCCCCAATTTCCCCAAATCCCCCCCAACGGCCCCCCGATCCCCCTTTCCCCCCTAAAGAACGCATTTTCCTTCCATTTTCAGCCATCTTTTCCATATGTCATTTCCCATCTAAGGCGCCTCATTTGCAAGCAGCCGCGGCCCCGCCCCCAGGGCGTGGCTAACGGGCGACTCCTCCCCCAGCAGGCGGCGCATGCGCAGCTCCTCCCTCGGCCTGGCTCTAGCCCGCAGGCACTGAGACCTTCCGCCACTAGGTGGCCTAACGCAGTGGGTTTTAGGCGATCTGAGGGCTTGGGGGAATGTAGGGGATGATGGGGGTCCAGGCGAATTGGGGTTGTTTGGGTGAATTTGGTGATTGGATCCCTGAGGGATTTGGGGGCACCTGCAGTTGGTTTGGGTGAATTTTGGGGATTTTGGGTGTCCCGGAGGGGTTTAGAAGGATCTGAGCAGGATTTTGGGGTGAATTTGGGGGATTTTGGGGGTCCCTGAGGGGTTTAGAAGGATCTGAGCAGGATTTTGGGGTTAATTTAATGGGGATTTTGGGCTGACCATATTTTTCCCTCATTAGCATAAAGGGCGTGGCCACACCCAGTTTATCACGGAGCCTTTTAGAATCCAAAAGGGCGTGCCTAACACCAACATGCCACACTCCACACCTTCATTTGCGTATAGTCGGTGAATATTCATCATTTTTTTGCATTTTAAATACAGGCGTGTTCAATAAATCTCTATTCATTCCCTTGCAATAAACTTCATTTGCATGAAAAGGCAGAGTCCATCAGCGTTAATTAATCGCATTTCCATCATTTGCATCAAGTGTTTCCCCAAGACCTCCAAAAGACCCAAAATGACCAAAAACTTCCCCAAAAAGTCCCCAAAATGACCCAGAACTGCCCCAATTTTCCCCAAATCCCCCCAAACTGCCCCCAGATCCCCCTTTTCCCCCCTAAAAACCGCATTTTCCTCCATTTTCAGCCATCTTTTCCATAGTTGCTCATTTTTCCCATCTAAGGCCGCCTCATTTGCATAGCGGCCGCGGCCCCGCCCCCAGGGGCGTGGCCTGACGGGCGACTCCTCCCCCAGCAGGCGGCGCATGCGCAGCTCCTGCTCGGCCTGGCTCTAGCCCGGCAGGCACTGAGACCTCCCGGCCACTAGGTGGCGCTAACGCAGTGGGTTTTGAGGCAATCGGAGGGCTTTGGGGGGAAATGTAGGGGATGATGGGGGTCCCAGGCAGAATATGGGGGATTGTGGGGGGAATTTGGTGGATTTTGGGGATCCCTGAGGGGTTTAGGGGCACCTGCAGTGGATTTTGGGGTGAATTTGTGGGATTTTGGGTGTCCCTGAGGGGTTTTGACGGGGATCTGAAGTGGATTTTGGGGTGAATTTGGGGGATTTTTGGGGTCCCTGAATGGTTTAGAAGGATCTGAGCAGGATTTTGGGGTGAATTTAATGGCGATTTTTGCCTGACCATATTTGTCCCTGATTAGCATAAAGGGCGTGGCCACACCCAGTGATCACGGGGCCTTGTTTGAATCAAAAGGGGCGTGGCCTAACACCAACATCCACACTCCAACCTCATTTGCGTATAGTCGGTGAATATTCATCATTTTTTGGCATAAATACAGGGGTGATTCAATTAAATCTTATTCATTCCCTTGCAATAAACTTCATTTGCATGAAAAGCAGAGTCCATCAGCATTAATCAATCGCATTTCCATCATTTGCATTGTGTTTCCCCAAGCCCTCCAAAAGACGCAAAATGACCCAAAACTTCTCCAAAAAGTCCCCAAAATGACCCAGAACTGCCCCAATTTTCCCCAAATCCCCCCAAACTGGCCCCAGATCCCCCTTGTCCCCCCTAAAAACCGCATTTTCCTCCATTTTCAGCCATCTTTTCCATATTTGCTCATTTTTCTCATCTAAGGCCGCCTCATTTGCATAGCGGCCGCGGCCCCGCCCCCAGGGGCGTGGCCTGACGGGCGACTCCTCCCCCAGCAGGCGGCGCATGCGCAGCTCCTGCTCGGCCTGGCTCTAGCCCGGCAGGAACTGAGACCTTCCGGCCACTAGGTGGCGGTAACGCAGTGGGTTTTGAGGCGATCTGAGGGCTTTTGGGGGAAATGTAGGGGATGATGGGGGTCCCAGGTAGAATATGGGGGATTGTGGGGTGAATTTGGTGGATTTTGGGGATCCCTGAGGGGTTTAGGGGCACCTGAAGTGGATTTTGGGGTGAATTTGGGGATTTTGGGGGTCCCTGAGCGGTTTAGGGGGATCTGAAGTGGATTTTGGGGTGAATTTAATGGGGGATTTTGGGCTGACCAAATTTGTCCCTGATTAAGTAAAGGGCTGCAACCCATGATCCAGGGGCTGTTTGAATCTAAAAGGGAGAGTGGCTAGACACCAACATTCACACTCGCAACCTATTTGGTATAGTCGGGTGAATATCAATCATTTTTTTGCATAAATACAGGGTGATTTCATTAGATCTATCATGTCCGTTGCAATATAACTTCATTTGGCATGAGAAAGCGAGTCATAAGGTATTAATCGCTTTCATCATTGCATCAGTGTTTTTCCAAGCTTCCCAAATACCAAAATGCAAGAATTGCACCATTTCCCAAATCCCCCCAAACTGCCCCCAGATCCCCCTTTTCCCCCCTAAAAACCGCATTTTCCTCCATTTTCAGCCATCTTTTTATAGTTGCTCATTTTTTTTTCAATCTAAGGCCGCCTCATTTGCATAGCGGCCGCGGCCCCGCCCCCAGGGGCGTGGCCTGACGGGCGACTCCTCCCCCAGCAGGCTGCGCATGCGCAGCTCCTGCTCGGCCTGGCTCTAGCCCGGCAGGCACTGAGACCTCCCGGCCACTAGGTGCCGCTAACGCAGTGGGTTTTGAGGCGATCTGAGGGCTTTGGGGGGAAATGTAGGGGATGATGGAAGTCCCAGGTAGAATATGGGGGATTGTGGGGTGAATTTGGTGGATTTTGGGGATCCCTGAGGGGTTTAGGGGCACCTGAAGTGGATTTTGGGGTGAATTGGGGGGATTTTGGGTGTCCCTGAGCGGTTTAGGGGGATCTGAAGTGGATTTTGGGGTGAATTTGGGGGATTTTGGGGGTCCCTGAGGGGTTTAGAAGGATCTGAGCAGGATTTTGGGGTGA
>JAVTVJ010003558.1:0-51607 GCA_034509425.1 Eopsaltria australis
CGATTTTCAGGAGGCAGCAGGGAGCACAGTGCCTTAGGGCCAGGACACAAAAAGTGTCCCTTTTCTCTGAGAAAGAGAACTCTGCCCCCCAGTTTCTTGATGTCAGTTTGGAGGAGGGTTTTGGCCCTGCAAGGGCAGCCATTGTCCTATCGGTGGCAGCTTGGGTCTGCAAGGAATCTTAATCCATGCGGAATTTCAGCAAGCGGCTCTCAACTCCCAGACATGGGGCCTTCGATACAACCAATGGCGCCTTTCCACGTGAAAGAAAACTCAGTCCCCCAGATCCATGATGCCAGGATTTAGGAGGCATTTAGCCCTACAATTGCAGCCAGAGTTCTAGTTGATGGCAGCTTATGTCTGGGAAGGATCTTGATCCGGGCAGCATTTCAGGTGGCGTCCGGGAGCACAGTGCCTTAGGGCCAGGACACAAAAAGTGTCCCTTATCTCTGAGAAAGAGAAAACTCTGCCCCCCAGTTTCTTGATGTCAGTATGGAGGAGGGTTTTGGCCCTGCAAGGGCAGCCAGGGTCCTAGTCGGTGGCAGCTTGGGTCTGTGAGGGATCTTGCTCCATGCGGAATTTGAAGAGGCGGCAGTCGACTCCCATACATGGGGCCTACGATACAAACAATGGCAATTTGCCACGTGAAAGAAAACTTAGGCCCCCAGATTCATGAT
This sequence comes from Eopsaltria australis, assembly GCA_034509425.1. Classification (NCBI taxonomy): domain Eukaryota; kingdom Metazoa; phylum Chordata; class Aves; order Passeriformes; family Petroicidae; genus Eopsaltria; species Eopsaltria australis. The sequence goes on from JAVTVJ010003558.1 coordinate 675, forward strand.
GTCGCTTTGGTGGAGGGTTTTAGCCCTACAAATGCAACCAGAATCCTGGTTGATGGCAGCTTGCGTCAGCGAATAATCTTGATCCATACGGAATTTCAGGTGGCGTCCGGGAGCACAGGGCCTTAGGGCCGGGACACAAAAAGTGTCCCTTTTCTCTGAGAAAGAGAACTCTGCCCCCCAGCTTCTTGATGTCAGTTTGGAGGAGGGTTTTGGCCCTGCAAGGGTAGTCAGCATCCTTGTCGGTGGCAGCTTGGGTCTGCGAGGAATCTTAATCTATACGGAATTTCAGCAACCGGCTTTCAACTCCCAGACATGGGGCCATCGATACAAACAATGGCGCTTTTCCACGAGAAAGAAAACTCAGTCCCCCAGATCCATGATGCCAGTTTTTAGGAGGCATTTAGCCCTACAATTGCAGCCAGAGTTCTAGTTGATGGCAGCTTGGGCCTGGGAAGGATCTTGATCCGGGCGGCATTTCAGGTGGCGTCCGGGAGCACAGTGCCTTAGGGCCGGGACAAAAAAAGTGTCCCTTTTCTCTGAGAACGAGAAGTCTGCCCCCAGTTTCTTGATGTCAGTTTGGAGGAGGGTTTTGGCCCTGCAAGGGCAGCCAGGGCTCTTTTCGGTGGCAGCTTGGGTCTGTGAGGGATCTTGCTCCATGTGGAATTTGAAGAGGCGGCAGTCGATTCCCAGACATGGGGCCTATGCTACAAATGATGGCACTTTTCCACGTGAAAGAAAACTTAGGCCCCCAGATTCATGATATCGGTTTGGTGGAGGGTTTTAACCCTACAAATGCAACCAGGGTCCAGGTTGATGGCAGCTTGCGTCAGCGAATAATCTTGATCCATACGGAATTTCAGGTGGCGTCCGGGAGCACAGTGCCTTCGGGCCGGGACACAACAAGTGTCCCTTTTCTCTGAGAAAGAGAACTCTTTCCCCCCAGTTTCTTGATGTCAGTTTGGAGAAGGGTTTTGGCCCTGCAAGGGCAGCCAGTGTCCTTGTCGGTGGCAGCTAGGGTCTGCGAGGATTCTTAATCCATGCGGAATTTCAGCAAGCGGCTCTCAACTCCCAGACATGGGGCCTTTGATACAAACAATGGCGCTTTTCCACGGGAAAGAAAACTCAGTCCCCCAGATCCATGATGCCAGTTTTTAGGAGGCATTTAGCCCTACAATTGCAGCCAGGCAGCTTGGGTCTGGGAAGGATCTTGATCCTTGCAGCATTTCAGATGGCGTCCGGGTGCACAGTCCGTTATGGCCGGGACACAAAAAGTGTCCCTTTCTCTGAGAACGAGAACTCTGCCCCCCAGTTCCTTGATGTCAGTTTGGAGGAGGGTTTTGGCCCTCCGAGGGCAGCCAGGGTCCTAGTCGGTGGCAGCTTGTGTCTGTGAGGGATCTTGCTCCATGCGGAATTTGAAGAGGCGGCAGTGGACTCCCAGACATGGGGCCTTTGATACAAACAATGGCAATTTTCCACGTGAAAGAAAACTTAGGCCCCCAGATTCATGATGTCGCTTTGGTGGAGGGTTTTAGCCCTACAAATGTCAACCAAATCTTGTTGATGGCAGCTTGCCGTTCAGCGAATAAATTTGACCTTGTAATTAAAAAATGTAAGATACGGGAAAATTTCAGGTGGCATCCGGGAGCACAGTGCCTTCGGGCCGGGACACAAAAAGTGTCCCTTATCTCTGAGAAAGAGAACTCTGCCCCCCAGTTTCTTGATGTCAGTTTGGAGGAGGGTTTTGGCCTTGCAAGTGTAGTCCGTATCCTTCTTGGTGGAAGCTTGGGTCTGCGAGGAATCCAGCGCCGTGCGGAACTTCAGCAAGCGGCTGTCAACTCCCAGACATGGGGCCTTCGATACAAACAATGGCGCTTTTCCACGAGAAAGAAAACTCAGTCCCCCAGATCCATGATGCCAGTTTTTAGGAGGCATTTAGCCCTACAATTGCAGCCAGAGTTCTAGTTGATGGCAGCTTGGTTCTGGGAAGGATCTTGATCCGAGCGGTATTTCAGGTGGCGTCCGGGAGCACAGTGCCTTCCGGCCAGGACACAAATAGTGTCCCTTTTCTCTGAGAAAGAGAACTCTGCCCCCCAGTTTCTTGATGTCAGTTTGGAGGAGGGTTTTGGCCCTGCAAGGGCAGCCAGGGCCCTTGTCGGTGGCAGCTTGGATCTGTGATGGATCTTGCTCCATGCGGAATTTGAAGAGGCGGCTGTCGACTCCCAGACATTGGGCCTTCGATACAAACAATGGCGCTTTTCCATGTGAAAGAAAACTCAGTCCTCCAGATCCATGATGCCAGTTTTTAGGAGGCATTTAGCCCTACAATTGCAGCCAGAGTTCTAGTTGATGGCAGCTTGGGTCTGGGAAGGATCTTGATCCGGGCGGCATTTCAGGTGGCATCCGGGAGCACAGTGCCTTCGGGCCGGGACACAAAAAGTGTCCCTTTTCTCTGAGAAAGAGAAGTCTGCCTCCCAGCTTCTTGATGTCAGTTTGGAGGAGGGTTTTGGCCCTGCAAGGGCAGCCAGGGCTCTTTTCGGTGGCAGCTTGGGTCTGCGAAGATTTTTTATCCGTGCGGAATTTCAGAAGGCAGCAGTCGACTCCCAGACATTGGGCCTTGGATACAAACAATGGCGCTTTTCCACGTGAAAGAAAACTCAGTCCCCCAGATCCATGATGCCAGTTTTTAGGAGGCCTTTAGCCCTACTATTGCAGCCAGAATCCTGGCTGATGGCAGCTTGGGTCAGCAAGGAATCTTGATCCATATGGAATATCCGGTTGCGTCCGGGAGCACAGTTCCTTAGGGCCGGAACACAAAAAGTACCCTTTTCTCTGAGAAAGAGAACTCTGCCCCCCAGGTTCTGGATGTCAGTTTGGAGGAGGGTTTTGGCCCTGCAAGGGCAGCCAGGGTCCTTGTCGGTGGCAGCTTGGGTCTGTGAGGGATCTTGCTCCATGCGGAATTTGAAGAGGCGGTAGTCGACTCCCAGACATGGAGCCTACGATACAAATGATGGCACTTTTCCACGTGAAAGAAAACTTAGGCCCCCAGATTCATGATGTCGGTTTGGTGGAGCGTTTTAACCGTACAATTGCAGCCAGAGTCCTGGTTGACGGCAGCTGGAGTCAGCGAGCATTCTTTATCGGTACGGAATTTCAGGTGGCATCAGGGAGCAGAGTGCCGTATGGCCAGGACACAAAAAGTGTCCCTTTTCTCTGAGAAAGAGAACTCTGTCCCCCAGTTTCCTGATGTCAGTTTGGAAGAGGGTTTTGGCCCTGCAAGGGCAGCCAAGGCTCTTTTCGGTGGAAGCTTGGGTCTGCAAGGAATTTCATCCGTGCAGAATTTCAGGTGGCGGCAGGGAGCACAGTGCCTCTAGGGCATGGACACGAAAAGTGTCAGTCGTCTCTGAGAGAGAAAACTCTGCCCCCCAGTTTCTTGATGTCAGTTTGGCGGAGGGTTTTGGCCCTGCAAGGGCAGCCAGGGTCCTAGTCGGTGGCAGCTTGGGTCTGTGAGGGATCTTGCTCCATGCGAAATTTCAAGAGGCGGCAGTCGACTCTCATACATGGTGCCTTCGATACAAACAATGGCAATTTTACACGTCAAAGAAAACTTAGGCCCCCAGATTCATGATGTCGTTTTGGTGGAGGGTTTTAGCCCTACAAATGCAACCAGGGTCCAGGTTGATGGCAGCTTGCGTCAGCGAATAATCTTGATCCATACGGAATTTCAGGTGGCGTCCGGGAGCACAGTGCCTTCGGGCCGGGACACAACAAGTGTCCCTTTTCTCTGAAAAAGAGAACTCTGCCCCCCAGTTTCTTGATGTCAGTTTGGAGGAGGGTTTTGGCCCTGCAAGTGAAGTCCGTATTCTTCTCGGTGGAAGCTTGGGCCTGCGAGGAATCCAGCCCCGTGCGGAACTTCAGCAAGCGGCTGTCAACTCCCAGACATGGGGCCTTCGATACAAACAATGGCGCTTTTCCACGTGAAAGAAAACTCAGTCCCCCAGATCCATGATGCCAGTTTTTAGGAGGCATTTAGCCCTACAATTGCAGCCAGAGTTCTAGTTGATGGCAGCTTGGGACTGGGAAGGATCTTGATCCATGCGGCATTTCAGGTGGCGTCCGGGAGCAGAGTGCCTTAGGGCCGGGACACAAAAAGTGTCCCTTTTCTCTGAGAAAGAGAACTCTGCCCCCCACTCTCTTGATGTCAGTTTGGAGGAGGGTTTTGGCCCTGCAAGGGCAGCCAGGGTCCTTGTCGGTGGTAGCTTGGGTCTGCGAGGAATCTTGATCCATGCGGAATTTGAAGAGACTGCAGTTGATTCCCAGACATGGGGCCTACGATACAAATGATGGTACTTATCCACGTCAAAGAAAACTTAGGCCAGAAATTCATGATGTCGGTTTGGTGGAGGATTTTAGCCCTACAAATGCAACCAGAGTCCTGGTTGATGGCAGCTTACGTCAGCCAGTAATCTTGATCCATACGGAATTTCAGGTGGCGTCCGGGAGCACAGTGCCTTCGGGCCGGGCCACAAAAAGTGTCCCTTTTCTCTGAGAAAGAGAACTCTTTCCCCCAGTTTCTTGATGTCAGTTTGGAGAAGGGTTTTGGCCCTGCAAGGGCAGCCAGGGTCCTTGTCGGTGGCAGCTAGGGTCTGCGAGGAATCCAGCTCCGTGCGGAACTTCAGCAAGCGGCTGTCAACTCCCAGACATGTGACCTATGATACAAACAATGGCGCTTTTCCACGTGAAAGAAAACTCAGTCCCCCAGATCCATGATGCCAGTTTTTAGGAGGCATTTAGCCCTACAAATTGCAGCCAGAGTTCTAGTTGATGGCAGCTTGGGACTGGGAAGGATCTTGATCCGGGCGGCATTTCAGGTGGCATCCGGGAGCACAGTGCCTTAGGGCCGGGAGACAAAAAGTGTCCCTTTTCTCTGAGAAAGAGAACTCTGCCCCCCAGTTTCTTGATGTCAGTTTGGAGGAGGGTTTTGGCCCTGCAAGGGAAGCCAGGGCTCTTTTTGGTGGCAGCTTGGGTCTGCGAGGAGTCTTGATCCGTGTGGAATTTCAGGAGGTGGCAGGGAGCGTACTGCCTCTAGTGCATGGACATAAAAATTGTTTCTTTCTCTGAGAAAGAGAACTCTGCCCCCCAGTTTCTTCATGTCAGTTTGGAGGAGGGTTTTGGCCCTGCAAGGGCAGCCAGGGTCCTTGTCTGTGGCAGATTGGGTCTCCGTGAAATCCACCTCTGTGCGAAATATAAGCCGTCGTCAATCAAATCCCAGATATGGGGTCTTCGATACAAACGATTGCTATTTTCCACGTGAAAGAAAACTCCATCCCCCAGATCCATGATGCCAGTTTTCCGGAGGCATTTAGCCCTACAATTTCAGCCAGAGTTCTAGTTGATGGCAGCTTGGGTCTGGGAAGGATCTTGATCCCTGCAGCATTTCAGGTGGCGTCGACGAGCAGAGTGCCTTAGGGACGGGACACAAAATGTCTCCTTTTCTCTGAGAAAGGGAACTCTGCACCCGAATTTCTTGATGTCAGTTTAGAGGAGCGTTTTAGCCCTGCATGGCCAGCAAGGGCTCTTTTCGGTGTCAGCATGGGTCTGCGAGGAATCTTGATCCGTATGGAATTCCAGGAAGCGGCAGGGAGCAGAGTGCCTCCAGGGCATGGACACGAAAAGTGTCCCTTTTCTCTAAGAGAGTAAACTCTGCCTCCCAGTTTCTTGATGTCAGTTTGGAGGAGGGGTTTGGCCCTGCAAGGACAGCCAGGGTCCTTGTCTGTGGTAGCTGTGGTCTGCGAGGAATCCAGCTCCGTGTGGAATTTCAGCAATCGGCAGTCAACTCCCAGACATGGGGCCTTCGATACAAACGATGGCGCTTTTCCACGTGAAAGAAAACCCAGTCCCCCAGATCCATGATGCCAGTTTTTAGGAGGCATTTAGCCCTACAATTGCAGCAAGACTTCCAGTTGATGGCAGCTTTGGTCTGGGAAGGATGTTGATCCGTGGAGAATTTCAGGTGGCGTCCAAGAGCACAGTGCCTCTAGGGCATGGACACAATAAGTGTCCTTTTCTCTGAGAAAGAGAACTCTGTCCCCCAGTTTCTTGATGTCAGTTTGGTGGAGGGTTTTGGCCCAGCAGGGGCGGCCACTGCTCTTTTCGGTGGCAGCTTGGGTCTGCGAGGAATCTTGATCCCTGCGGAATTTCAGGGGGCGACAGGGCGCAGATTGCCTCTAGGGCACGGACACGATAAGTGTCCCTTTTCTCTGAGAGAGGGAACTCTGCCCCCCCCTTTCTTGATGTCAGTTTGGAGGAGGGTTTTGGCCCTGCAAAGGCAGCCAGGGTCCTTGTCGGTGGCAACTTGGGTCTGCGAGGAATCCTGCTCCGTGCGGAATTTCAAGAGGCTGCAGTCTACTCCCAGACATGGGACCTTCGATAGAAACTATGGCGCTTTTCAACGTGAAAGAAAACTCAGTCCCCCAGATTCATGATGTTGTTTTGGTGGAGGGTTTTAGCCCTACAAATGCAGCCAGGTTGATGGCAGTTTTCATCAGCGAGGAATCTTGATCCGTGCGGCATTTCAGGTGGCACCTGGGAGCACAGTGCCTTAGGGCATGGACACAAAAAGTGTCCTTTTCTCTGAGAAAGAGAACTCTGCCCCCCAGTTTCTTGATGTCAGTTTGGAGGAGGGTTTTGGCCCTGCAAGGGCAGCCAGGGCGCTTTTCGGTGGCAGCATGGGTCTGCGAGGAATCTTGATCCCTACGGAATTTCAGGAGGCGGCGGGGAGGACACTGCCTCTAGGCCATAGACACGAAAAGTATCCCTTTCCTCTGAGAAGGAGAACCCTGCCCCCCAGTTTCTTGATGTCAGTTTGGAGGAGGCTTTTGGCCTTGCAAGGGCAGCCAGAGTCTTAATAGGTGGCAGCTTGGGTCTGTGAGGAATCAAGCTCCGTGCAGAATTTGAAGAGGCGGCAGTCGACTCCCAGACATGGGGCCTACGATACAAATGATGGCACTTTTCCACGTGAAATAAAACTTAGGCCCCCAGATCCATGATGTTGGTTTCGTGGAGGGTAATAGCCCTACAAATTCAGGCAGAGTCCTGGTTGATGACACATTGCTTCAGCGAGGAATCATGGTCCATACGGAATTTCAGGTGGCGGCAGGGAGAACTGTGCCTTAGGGCCTGGGACACAAAAAGTTTCCCTTTCCTCTGAGAAAGAGAACTCTGTCCCCAGTTTCTTGATATCAGTTTGGAGGAGGGTTTTGGCCCTGCAAGGGAAGCCAGGGCTCTTTTCCATGGCAGCATGGGTCTGCGAGGAATCTTGATCCCTACGGAATTTCAGGTGGCGTCTGGGAGCACAGTGCCTTAGGCCCGGGACACAAAAAGTGTCCCTGTTCTCTGAGAGAGAGAACTCTGCCCCCCACTTTCTTGATGTCAGTTTGGAGGAGGGTTTTGGACCTGCAAGGGCAGCCAGGGTCCTTGTTTGTGGTAGTTTGGATCTGCGAGGGTTCCAGCTCCGTGCGGAATTTTAGCAGGCGTCAGTCGACTCCCAGATATGGGGCCTGCGATACAAATGATGGCGCTTTTCCATGTGAAAGAAAACTCAGTCCCCCAGATCCATAATGCCAGTTTTAAGGAGGCATTTAGCCCTACAATTGCAGCCAGAGTTCTAGTAATGGCAGTTTCTCTCTGGGAAGGATCTTGGTCCGTGCAGCATTTCAGGTGCCGTCCTGGTGCACAGTGCCTTCGGGCCAGGACAAAAAAAGTGTCCTTTTCTCTCTGAAAAAGAACTCTGCCCCCCAGTGTCTTGATGTCAGTTTGGAGGACGGTTTTGGCCCTCCATGGCCAGCCAGGGTCCTTCTCAGTGGCACCTCGGGTCTGCAAGTGATTTTTATCCATGAAGAATTTCAGGAGGCGGCAGGGAGCAGAGTGCCTCTAGGGCATGGACACGAAAAGTGTCCCTTTTCTCTGAGAGAGAGAACTCTGCCCCCCACTTTCTTGATGTCAGTTTGGAGGAGGGTTTTGGCCCTGCAAGGGCAGCCACGGTTCTTCTCAGTGGCAGCTGTTGTCTACGAGGAATCCACCTCGGTGCTAAACTTCAGCAGGCGGCAGTCAACTCCCAGACATGGGACCTTCGATACAAACGACGGCTCTTATCCACGTGAAAGAAAACTCAGTCCCCCAGATCCATGACGCCAGTTTTTAGGAGGCATTTAGCCCTACAATTGCAGCCAGAGTTCTAGTTGATGGCAGCTTGGGTCTGGGAAGGATCTTGATCCGTGCGGCATTTCATGAGGCGGCAGGGAGCAGATTGCCTCTCGGGCATGGACACGAGAAGTGTCCCTTTTCTTTGAGAGAGAGAACTCTGCCTCCCAGTTTCTTGATGTCAGTTTGGAGGACGGTTTTGGCCCTCCATGGCCAGCCAGGGTCCTTCTCAGTGGCACCTCGGGTCTGCAAGGGATTTTTATCCATGAAGAATTTCAGGAGGCGGCAAGGACGAGAGTGCCTCTAGGGCATGGACACGAAAAGTGTCCCTTTTCTCTGAGAGAGAGAACACTGCACTCCACTTCCTGGATGTCAGTTTGGAGGAGGGTTTTGTCCCTGCAAGGGCAGCCAGGGTCCTTGTCAGTGGAAGCTTCGGTGTGCGAGGAATCCACCTCCGTGCGGAATTTCAAGAGGCGTCAGTCGACTCCCAGACATGGAGCCTTCGGTACAAACGATAGTGCTTTTCTACGTGAAGTAAAACTCAGTCTCCCAGATCCATGATGCCAGTTTTCAGGAGGCATTTAGCCCTACAATTGCAGCCAGAGTTCTAGTTGATGGCAGCTTGGGTCTGGGAAGGATCTTGATCTGTGCAGCATTTCAGGTGGCGTCCGGGAGCACAGTGCCTTAGGGCCGGGACAAAAAAGTGTTTTTTCTCTGAGAAAGAGAACTGCCCCCCACTTTCTTGATGTAAGTTTGGAGGAGGGTTTTGGCCCTGCAAGGGCAGGCAGGGCTGTTTTCGGTGGCAGATTGGGTCTGCGAGTAACCTTGACCCCTACGGAATTTAAGGAGGCGGCAGGGAGCAGAGTGCCTCTAGGGCATGGACACGAAAAGTGTCCCTTTTCTCTGAGAAAGAGAACTCTGCCCCCCAGTTTCTTGATGTCAGTTTGGAGGAGGGTTTTGGCCCCGCAAGGGCAGCCAGGGTCCTTGTCAGTGGCAGCTTGGGTTTGCGAGGAATCCAGCTCCGTGCTGAATTTTAGCAGGCAGCAGTCGACTCCCAGACATGGGGCCTTCGATACAAACAATGGCGCTTTTCCACGTGAAAGAAAACTCAGTCCCTCAGATCCATGATGCCAGTTTCTAGGAGGCATTTAGCCCTACAATTGCAGCCAGAGTTCTAGTTGATGGCAGCTTGGGTCTGGGAAGGATCTTGTTCCGTGCGGCATTTCAGGTGGCGTCCGGGAGCACAGTGCCTTAGGGCCAGGACAAAAAAATAGTTTCTTTCTCTGAGAAAGGGAACTCTGCCCCCCAGGTTCTTGATGTCAGTTTGGAGGAGGGTTTTGGCCCTGCAAAGGCAGCCAGGGTCCTAGTCAGTGGCAGCCTGCGTCTGCAAGGAATCTTGATCCGTATGGAATTTCAGCAGGCGGCAGGGAGCAGAGTGCCTCTAGGGCATGGACACGAAAATTGTCCCTTTTCTCTGAGAAAGAGAACTCTGCCCCCCACTTTCTTGATGTCAGTTTGGAGGAGAGTTTTGACCCTGCAAGGGCAGTTAGGGTCCTTGATGGTGGCAGCTTGGGTCTGCGAGGAATCTTAATCCATGCGGAATTTCAGCAGGCGGCAGTCGACACCCAGACATGGGACCTTCGATACAAACGACGGCTCTTATCCACGTGAAAGAAAACTCAGTCCCCCAGATCCATGACGCCAGTTTTTAGGAGGCATTTAGCCCTACAATTGCAGCCAGAGATCTAGTTGATGGCAGCTTGGGTCTGGGAAGGATCTTGATCTATGTGGCATTTCAGGAGGCGGCAGGGAGCAGATTGCCTCTAGGGCATGGACACAAAAAGTGTCCCTTTTCTTTGAGAGAGAGAACTCTGCCCCCCAGGTTCTTGATGTCAGTTTGGAGGAGGGTTTTGGCCCTGCAAGGGCAGCCAGGGTCCTTGCCGGTGACAGCATGGGTCTGCGAGGAATCCAGCTCCGTGCGGAATTTAAAGAGGGGTCAGTCGACTCCCAGACATGGAGCCTTCGATACAAACGATGGTGCTTTTCCACGTGAAAGAAAACTCAGTCCCCTCGATCCATGAGGCCAGTTTTCAGGAGGCATTTAGCCCTACAATTGCAGCCAGAGTTCTAGTTGATGGCAGCTTGGGTCTGGGAAGGATCTTGTTCCGTGAGGCATTTCAGGAGGCGGCAGGGAGCAGAGTGCCTCTAGGGCATGGACACAAAAAGTGTCCCTTTTCTCTGAGAGAGAGAACTCTGCCCCCCAGGTTCTTGATGTCAGTTTGGAGGATGGTTTTTGCCTGCAAGAGCAGCCAGGGTCCTTGTCAGTGGCAGCTTGGGTCTGCGAGTAATCCAGCTCCGTGCGGAATTCCAAGAGGCGGCAGTCGACTCCCAGACACAGGGCCTTCGATGCAAACGATGGCGCTTTTCCACGTGAAAGAAAACTCAGTCCCCCAGATCCATGATGCCAGTTTTTAGGAGGCATTTAGCCCCACAATTGCTGCCAGAGTTCTAGTTGATGGCAGCTTGGGTCTGGGAAGGATCTTGATCCGTGCAGCATTTCAGGTGGCGTCCGGGAGCACAGTGCCTTCGGGCCGGGACACAAAAAGTATCCCGTTTCTGTGAGAAAGAGAACTCTGCCCCCCAGTTTCTTGATGTCAGTTTGGAAGAGGGTTTTGGCCCTGCAAGGGAAGCCAGGGCTCTATTCGGTGGCAGGTTGGGGCTGCGAGGAATCTTGATCAGTACGGAATTTAAGAAGGCGGCAGGGAGCACAGTGCCTTAGGGCATGGACACAAAAAGTGTCCTTTTTTTTGAGAAAGAGAACTCTGCCCCGCAGTTTCTTCATGTCAGTTTGGAGGAGGGTTTTGGCCCTGCAAGAGAAGCCAGGGCTCTTTTTCGTGGCAGCTTGGGTCTGCGAGGGATCTTGATCCGTGCAGCATTTCAGGTGGCGTCTGGGAGCACAGTGCCTTAGGGCCGGGACAAAAAAAGTGTCCCTTTTCTCTGAGAGAGGGAACTCTGCCCCCCAGTTTCTTGATGTCAGTTTGGAGGAGGGTTTTAGCCCTACAAATGCAGCCAGAATCCTGGTTGATGGCAGCTTGCGTCAGCGAGAAATCTTGATCCTTGCGGCATTTCAGGTGGCGTCCGGGTGCACAGTGCCTTAGGGCATGGACACAAAAAGTGTCCTTTTTTTGAGAAGGAGAACTGTGCTCTCCAGTTTCTAGAATTCAGTTTGGAGGAGGGTTTTGGCCCTGCAAGGGCAGCCATTGTCCTTGTCTGTGGCAGCTTGGGTCTGCGAGGAATCTTAATCCATGCGGAATTTCAGCAAGCGGCAGTCGACTCCCAGACATGGGGCCTTCGATACAAACAATGGCACTTTTCCACGTGAAAGAAAACTTAGGCCCCCAGATTCATGATGTCGCTTTGGTGGAGGGTTTTAGCCCTACAAATGCAGCCAGAGTCCTGGTAGATGGCAGGTTGGGTCTGCGAGGGAACTTGATCCGTACGGAATTTCAGGAGGCGGCAGGGAGCAGAGTGCCTTTAGGGCATAGAAACGTCAAGTGTCCCTTTTCTCTGAGAAAGAGAACTCTCCCCCCAGTTTCTTGACGTCAGTTTGGAGGAGGGTTTTGGCCCTGCAAGGGCAGCCAGGGTCCTTCTCAGTGGCACCTTGGGTCTGCAAGGGATCTTTATCCATGCGGAATTTCAGGAGGCGGCAGGGACGAGAGTACCTCTAGGGCATGGACACGAAAAGTGTCCCTTTTCTCTGAGAGAGAGAACACTGCACTCCACTTCCTGGATGTCAGTTTGGAGGAGTGTTTTGGCACTGCAAGGGATGCCAGGGCTGTTTTTGGTGACACCTTGGTTCTGGGAAGGATTTTGATCCGTGCGGCATTGCAGGTGGCGTCAGGGAGCACTGTGCCTTAGGGCCAGGACACAAAAAGTGTTTCTTTCTCTGAGACAGGGAACTCTGCCCCCCAGGTACTTGATGTCAGTTTGGAGGAGGGTTTTGGCCCTGCAAGGGCAGCCAGGGTCCTTGTCAGTGGCAGCTTGCGTCTGCGAGGTATCTTGATCCGTGGAAACTTTTAGAAGGCGGCAGTCAACTCTCAGACATGGAACCTTCGATAAAAACGATGGCGCTTTTCCACGTGAAAGAAAACTCAGTCCCCCAGATCCATGATGCCAGTTTTTAGGAGGCATTTAGCCCTACAATTGCAGCCAGAGTTCTAGTTGATGGCAGCTTGGGTCTGGGAAAGATCTTGATCCGGGCGGCATTTCAGGTGGCGTCCGGGGCACAGTGCCTTCGGGCCGGGACACAAAAAGTGTCCCATTTCTCTGAGAAAGAGAACTCTGCCCCCCAGTTTCTTGATGTCAGTTTGGAGGAGGGTTTTGGCCCTGCAAGGGCAGCCAGGGTCCTTCTCGGTGGCAGCTTGGGTCTGCTTGGAATCTTAATCCATGCGGAATTTCAGCATGCGGCTGTCAACTCCCAGATATATGGCCTTCGATTCAAACAATGGCACTTTTCCATGTGAAAGAAAACTCAGTCCCCCAGATGCATGATACCAGTTTTTAGGAGGCATTAAGCCCTACAATTGCAGCCAGAGTTCTAGTTGATGGCAGCTTGGGTCTGGGAAGGATCTTGATCTGTGCAGCATTTCAGGTGGCGTCCGGGAGCACAGTGCCTTAGGGCCGGGACAAAAAAGTGTTTTTTCTCTGAGAAAGAGAACTGCCCCCCACTTTCTTGATGTAAGTTTGGAGGAGGGTTTTGGCCCTGCAAGGGCAGGCAGGGCTGTTTTCGGTGGCAGATTGGGTCTGCGAGTAACCTTGACCCCTACGGAATTTAAGGAGGCGGCAGGGAGCAGAGTGCCTCTAGGGCATGGACACGAAAATTGTCCCTTTTCTCTGAGAAAGAGAACTCTGCCCCCCACTTTCTTGATGTCAGTATGGAGGAGGGTTTTGGCCCTGCAAGGGCAGCCAGGGTCCTTGTCGGTGGTAGCTTGGGTCTGCGAGGAATCTTGATCCATGCGAAATTTCAGCATGGGGCTGTCAACTCCCAGGCATGGGGCCTTCGATTACAACAATGGCGGCTTTTCCACCGTGAAGAAAAACTCAGTCCCTCAGATCCATGATGCAGGTTCTAGAGGGCATTTAGCCCTTACCAATTGCAGCCAAGAGTTCTAGTTGATGGAAGCTTGGGTCTGGGAAGGATCTTGATCCGGGCGGCATTTCAGGTGGCGTCCGGGAGCACAGTGCCTTAGGGCCAGGACAAAAAAATAGTTTGTTTCTCTGAGAAAGGGAACTCTGCCCCCCAGGTTCTTGATGTCAGTTTGGAGGAGGGTTTTGGCCCTGCAAAGGCAGCCAGGGTCCTAGTCAGTGGCAGCCTGCGTCTGCAAGGAATCTTGATCCGTATGGAATTTCAGCAGGCGGCAGGGAGCAGAGTTCCTCTAGGGCATGGACACGAAAATTGTCCCTTTTCTCTGAGAAAGAGAACTCTGCCCCCCACTTTCTTGATGTCAGTTTGGAGGAGAGTTTTGACCCTGCAAGGGCAGTTAGGGTCCTTGATGGTGGCAGCTTGGGTCTGCGAGGAATCTTAATCCATGCGGAATTTCAGCAGGCGGCAGTCGACACCCAGACATGGGACCTTCGATACAAACGACGGCTCTTATCCACGTGAAAGAAAACTCAGTCCCCCAGATCCATGACGCCAGTTTTTAGGAGGCATTTAGCCCTACAATTGCAGCCAGAGTTCTAGTTGATGGCAGCTTGGGTCTGGGAAGGATCTTGATCTATGTGGCATTTCAGGTGGCGTACGAGGAAAAGAGTGCCTTAGGGCCGGGACACAAAAAGTGTCCCTTTTCTCTGAGAAAGAGAACTCTGCCCCCCACTTTCTTGATGTCAGTTTGGAGGAGGGTTTTGGCCTGCAAGGGCAGCCAGGGTCCTTCTCGGTGGCAGCTTGGGTCTGCGAGGAATCTTAATCCATGCGGAATTTCAGCATGCGGCTGTCAACTCCCAGATATGTGGCCTTCGATTCAAACAATGGCGCTTTTCCATGTGAAAGAAAACTCAGTCCCCCAGATGCATGATGCCAGTTTTTAGGAGGCATTTAGCCCTCCAATTGCAGCCAGAGTTCTAGTTGATGGCAGCTTGGGTCTGGGAAGGATCTTGTTCCGTGAGGCATTTCAGGAGGCGGCAGGGAGCAGAGTGCCTCTAGGGCATGGACACAAAAAGTGTCCCTTTTCTCTGAGAGAGAGAACTCTGCCCCCCAGGTTCTTGATGTCAGTTTGGAGGATGGTTTTTGCCTGCAAGAGCAGCCAGGGTCCTTGTCAGTGGCAGCTTGGGTCTGCGAGTAATCCAGCTCCGTGCGGAATTCCAAGAGGCGGCAGTCGACTCCCAGACACAGGGCCTTCGATGCAAATGATGGCGCTTTTCCACGTGAAAGAAAACTCAGTCCCCCAGATCCATGATGCCAGTTTTTAGGAGGCATTTAGCCCCACAATTGCTGCCAGAGTTCTAGTTGATGGCAGCTTGGGTCTGGGAAGGATCTTGATCCGTGCAGCATTTCAGGTGGCGTCCGGGAGCACAGTGCCTTCGGGCCGGGACACAAAAAGTATCCCGTTTCTTTGAGAAAGAGAACTCTGCCCCCCCAGTTTCTTGATGTCAGTTTGGACGAGGGGTTCTGCCCTGCAAGGGAAGCCAGGGCTCTATTCGGTGGCAGGTTTGGTCTGCGAGGAATCTTGATCAGTACGGAATTTAAGAAGGCGGCAGGGAGCACAGTGCCTTAGGGCATGGACACAAAAAGTGTCCTTTTTTTTGAGAAAGAGAACTCTGCCCCGCAGTTTCTTCATGTCAGTTTGGAGGAGGGTTTTGGCCCTGCAAGAGAAGCCAGGGCTCTTTTTCGTGGCAGCTTGGGTCTGCGAGGGATCTTGATCCGTGCAGCATTTCAGGTGGCGTCTGGGAGCACAGTGCCTTAGGGCCGGGACAAAAAAAGTGTCCCTTTTCTCTGAGAGAGGGAACTCTGCCCCCCAGTTTCTTGATGTCAGTTTGGAGGAGGGTTTTAGCCCTACAAATGCAGCCAGAATCCTGGTTGATGGCAGCTTGCGTCAGCGAGAAATCTTGATCCTTGCGGCATTTCAGGTGGCGTCCGGGTGCACAGTGCCTTAGGGCATGGACACAAAAAGTGTCCTTTTTTTGAGAAGGAGAACTGTGCTCTCCAGTTTCTAGAATTCAGTTTGGAGGAGGGTTTTGGCCCTGCAAGGGCAGCCATTGTCCTTGTCTGTGGCAGCTTGGGTCTGCGAGGAATCTTAATCCATGCGGAATTTCAGCAAGCGGCAGTCGACTCCCAGACATGGGGCCTTCGATACAAACAATGGCACTTTTCCACGTGAAAGAAAACTTAGGCCCCCAGATTCATGATGTCGCTTTGGTGGAGGGTTTTAGCCCTACAAATGCAGCCAGAGTCCTGGTAGATGGCAGGTTGGGTCTGCGAGGGAACTTGATCCGTACGGAATTTCAGGAGGCGGCAGGGAGCAGAGTGCCTTTAGGGCATAGAAACGTCAAGTGTCCCTTTTCTCTGAGAAAGAGAACTCTCCCCCCAGTTTCTTGACGTCAGTTTGGAGGAGGGTTTTGGCCCTGCAAGGGCAGCCAGGGTCCTTCTCAGTGGCACCTTGGGTCTGCAAGGGATCTTTATCCATGCGGAATTTCAGGAGGCGGCAGGGACGAGAGTACCTCTAGGGCATGGACACGAAAAGTGTCCCTTTTCTCTGAGAGAGAGAACACTGCACTCCACTTCCTGGATGTCAGTTTGGAGGAGTGTTTTGGCACTGCAAGGGATGCCAGGGCTGTTTTTGGTGACACCTTGGTTCTGGGAAGGATTTTGATCCGTGCGGCATTGCAGGTGGCGTCAGGGAGCACTGTGCCTTAGGGCCAGGACACAAAAAGTGTTTCTTTCTCTGAGACAGGGAACTCTGCCCCCCAGGTACTTGATGTCAGTTTGGAGGAGGGTTTTGGCCCTGCAAGGGCAGCCAGGGTCCTTGTCAGTGGCAGCTTGCGTCTGCGAGGTATCTTGATCCGTGGAAACTTTTAGAAGGCGGCAGTCAACTCTCAGACATGGAACCTTCGATAAAAACGATGGCGCTTTTCCACGTGAAAGAAAACTCAGTCCCCCAGATCCATGATGCCAGTTTTTAGGAATCATTAGCATAGCCCTACAATTGCAGCCAGAGCTCTAGTTGATGGCAGCTTGGGTCTGGGAAGGATCTTGATCCGTGCGGCATTTCAGGTGGCGTCCGGGAGCACAGTGCCTTCGGGCCAGGACACAAAAAGTGTCCCTTTTCTCTGAGAAAGAGAACTCTGCCCCCCAGTTTCTTGATGTCAGTTTGGAAGAGGGTTTTGGCCCTGCAAGGGAAGCCAGGGCTCTATTCGGTGGCAGGTTGTGGCTGCGAGGAATCTTGATCCGTATGGAATTTCAGGAGGCGGCAGTCGACTCCCAGACATGGGACCTTCGATACAAACAATGGCTGCTTTTCCACGTGAAAGAAAACTCAGTCCCCCAGATCCATGATGCCAGTTTTTAGGAGGCATTTAGCCCTACAATTGCAGACAGAGTTCTAGTTGATGGCAGCTTGGGTCTGGGAAGGATCTTGTTCCGTGCGGCATTTCAGGAGGCGGCAGGGAGCAGAGTGCCTCTAGGGCATGGACACGAAAAGTGTCCCTTTTCTCTGAGAGAGAGAACTCTGCCCCCCAGTTTCTTGGTGTCAATTTGGACGCCGGTTTTGGCCCTGCAAGGGAAGCCAGGGCTCTATTCGGTGGCAGGTTGGGGCTGCGAGGAATCTTGATCAGTACGGAATTTCAGAAGGCGGCAGGGAGCACTGTTCCTCTAGGGCATGGACACGAAAAGTGTCCTTTTTTTTGAGAAAGAGAACTCTGCCCCCCCAGTTTCTAGATGTCAGTTTGGAGGAGGGTTTTGGCCCTGCAAGGAAGCCAGGGCTCTATTCGGTGGCAGGTTGGGGCTGCGAGGAATCTTGATCAGTACGGAATTTCAGAAGGCGGCAGGGAGCAGAGTGCCTCTACGGCATGGACACGAAAAGTGTCCCTTTTCTCTGAGAAAGAGAACTCTGCCCCCCAGTTTCTTGGTGTCAATTTGGACGACGGTTTTGGCCCTGCAAGGGAAGCCAGGGCTCTATTCGGTGGCAGGTTGGGGCTGCGAGGAATCTTGATCAGTACGGAATTTAAGAAGGCGGCAGGGAGCCCAGTGCCTTAGGGCATGGACACAAAAAGTGTCCTTTTTTTTGAGAAAGAGAACTCTGCCCCCCAGTTTCTAGATGTCAGTTTGGAGGAGGGTTTTGGCCCTGCAAGAGAAGCCAGGGCTCTTTTTCGTGGCAGCTTGGGTCTGCGAGGAATCTTGATCCGTGCAGCATTTCAGGTGGCGTCTGGGAGCACAGTGCCTTAGGGCCGGGACAAAAAAAGTGTCCCTTTTCTCTGAGAGAGGGAACTCTGCCCCCCAGTTTCTTGATGTCAGTTTGGAGGAGGGTTTTAGCCCTACAAATGCAGCCAGAATCCTGGTTGATGGCAGCTTGCGTCAGCGAGGAATCTTGATCCTTGCGGCATTTCAGTGGCGTCCGGAGCACAGTGCCTTAGGGCATGGACACAAAAAGTGTCCTTTTTTTTGAGAAGGAGAACTGTGCTCTCCAGTTTCTAGAATTCAGTTTGGAGGAGGGTTTTGGCCCTGCAAGGGCAGCCAGGGTCCTTGTCTGTGGCAGCTTGGGTCTGCGAGGAATCTTAATCCATGCGGAATTTTCAGCAGGCGGCAGTCGACTCCCAGACATGGGGCCTTCGATACAAACAATGGCGCTTTTCCATGTGAAAGAAAACTCAGTCCCCCAGATCCATGATGCCAGTTTTAGGAGGCATTTAGCCCTACAATTGCAGCCAGAGTTCTAGTTGATGGCAGCTTGGGTCTGGGAAGGATCTTGATCCGGGCGGCATTTCAGGTGGCGTCCGGGAGCACAGTGCCTTAGGGCCAGGACAAAAAAATAGTTTGTTTCTCTGAGAAAGAGAACTCTGCCCCCCAGTTTCTTGATGTCAGTTTGGAGGAGGGTTTTGGCCCTGCAAAGGCAGCCAGGGTCCTAGTCAGTGGCAGCCTGCGTCTGCAAGGAATCTTGATCCGTATGGAATTTCAGCAGGCGGCAGGGAGCAGAGTTCCTCTAGGGCATGGACACGAAAATTGTCCCTTTTCTCTGAGAAAGAGAACTCTGCCCCCCACTTTCTTGATGTCAGTTTGGAGGAGAGTTTTGACCCTGCAAGGGCAGTTAGGGTCCTTGATGGTGGCAGCTTGGGTCTGCGAGGAATCCAGCTCCGTGCGGAATTTCAGCAGGCGGCAGTCGACACCCAGACATGGGACCTTCGATACAAACGATGGCTCTTATCCACGTGAAAGAAAACTCAGTCCCCCAGATCCATGATGCCAGTTTTTAGGAGGCATTTAGCCCTACAATTGCAGCCAGAGTTCTAGTTGATGGCAGCTTGGGTCTGGGAAGGATCTTGATCTATGTGGCATTTCAGGAGGCGACAGGGAGCAGATTGCCTCTAGGGCATGGACACAAAAAGTGTCCCTTTTCTTTGAGAGAGAGAACTCTGCCCCCCAGGTTCTTGATGTCAGTTTGGAGGAGGGTTTTGGCCCTGCAAGGGCAGCCAGGGTCCTTGTCGGTGACAGCATGGGTCTGCGAGGAATCCAGCTCCGTGCGGAATTTAAAGAGGGGTCAGTCGACTCCCAGACATGGAGCCTTCGATACAAACGATGGTGCTTTTCCACGTGAAAGAAAACTCAGTCCCCTCGATCCATGATGCCAGTTTTCAGGAGGCATTTAGCCCTACAATTGCAGCCAGAGCTCTAGTTGATGGCAGCTTGGGTCTGGGAAGGTTCTTTATCCGTGCGGCATTTCAGGTGGCGTCTGGGAGCACAGTGCCTTCGGGCCGGGACAAAAAAGTGTCCTTTTCTCTGAGAAAGAGAACTCTGCCCCACTGTTTCTTGATGTAAATTTGGAGGAGGGTTTTGGCCCTGCAAGGGCAGCCAGGGCTCTATTCGGTGGCAGCATGGGTCTGCGAGGAATCTTGATCCCTACGGAATTTCAGGAGGCGGCAGGGAGCAGAGTGCCTCTAGGGCATGGACACGAAAATTGTCCCTTTTCTCTGAGAAAGAGAACTCTGCCCCCCACTTTCTTGATGTTTGGAGGAGAGTTTTGGCCCTGCAAGGGAAGTTAGGGTCCTTGTCTGTGGCAGCTTGGGTCTGCGAAAATTCCAGCCCCGTGCGGAATTTCAGCAGGCGGCAGTCGACTCCCAGACATGGGACCTTCGATACAAACAATGGCGCTTTTCCACGTGAAAGAAAACTCAGTCCCCCAGATCCATGATGCCAGTTTTTAGGAGGCATTTAGCCCTACAATTGCAGCCAGAGTTCTAGTTGATGGCAGCTTGGGTCTGGGAAGGATCTTGATCCATACGGCATTTCAGGTGGCGTCCGGGAGCACAGTGCCTTAGGGCCGGGACACAAAAAGTATCCCTTTTCTCTGAGAAAGAGAACTCTGCCCCCCAGTTTCTTGATGTCAGTTTGGAGGAGGGTTTTGGCCCCGCAAGGGAAGCCAGGGTCCTTGTCAGTGGCAGCTTGGGTCTGCGAGGAATCCACCTCTGTGCAGGATTTGAAGAGGCGACAGTCGACTCCCAGACATGGGGCCTTACGATACAAACAATGGCACTTTTCCACGTGAAAGAAAACTTAGGCCCCCAGATTCATGATGTCGCTTTGGTGGAGGGTTTTAGCCCTACAAATGCAGCCAGAGTCCTGGTAGATGGCAGGTTGGGTCTGCGAGGGAACTTGATCCGTACGGAATTTCAGGAGGCGGCCGGGAGCAGAGTGCCTTTAGGGCATAGAAACGTCAAGTGTCCCTTTTCTCTGAGAAAGAGAACTCTCCCCCCAGTTTCTTGACGTCAGTTTGGAGGAGGGTTTTGGCCCTGCAAGGGCAGCCAGGGTCCTTCTCAGTGGCACCTTGGGTCTGCAAGGGATCTTTATCCATGCGGAATTTCAGGAGGCGGCAGGGACGAGAGTACCTCTAGGGCATGGACACGAAAAGTGTCCCTTTTCTCTGAGAGAGAGAACACTGCACTCCACTTCCTGGATGTCAGTTTGGAGGAGTGTTTTGGCACTGCAAGGGATGCCAGGGCTGTTTTTGGTGACAGCTTGGTTCTGGGAAGGACTTTGATCCGTGCGGCATTGCAGGTGGCGTCAGGGAGCACTGTGCCTTAGGGCCGGGACACAAAAAGTGTTTCTTTCTCTGAGACAGGGAACTCTGCCCCCCAGGTACTTGATGTCAGTTTGGAGGAGGGTTTTGGCCCTGCAAGGGCAGCCAGGGTCCTTGTCAGTGGCAGCTTGCGTCTGCGAGGTATCTTGATCCGTGGAAACTTTTAGAAGGCGGCAGTCAACTCTCAGACATGGAACCTTCGATAAAAACGATGGCGCTTTTCCACGTGAAAGAAAACTCAGTCCCCCAGATCCATGATGCCAGTTTTTAGGAGGCATTTTGCCCTACAAAGGAAGCCAGATTTCTAGTTGATGGCAGCTTGGGTCTGGGAAGGATCTTGATCCGTGCGGCATTTTAGGAGGCGTCAGGGATCAGAGTGCCTTAGGGCCCGGACACAAAAATTGTCCTTTTCTCTGAGAAAGAGAACTCTGACCCCCAGTTTCTTGATGTCTGTTTGGTGGAGGGTTGTAGCCCTACAAATGCAGGCAGAGTTCTAGCTGATGGCAGCTTGAGTCTGGGAAGGATCTTGATCTGTGCAGCATTTCAGGTGCGTCGTTTAGTACTGTTCCTTAGAACCCCTGGTGCCGGTTTGCGTTGTGGCTCGGGGGCGCGGCCGAGGGCTGCCGGAACACCCGAGGCCGGCCTTGGCGCCGGTTCGGGCGGCGGCTCGGGGGGCGCGGCCCAGGGCGGCTGGGGCAGTGGAAGCCGACCCGGGCGCCGGTTCGGGTGGCGGCTCGGGGGATGCGGCCCAGGGCTGCCACGGCACCGGAGGGTGACCCTGGTGCCGGTTCAGGTGGCGGCTCGGAGGGTGCGGCCCAGTGCTGCCGGGGCACCAACGGCCGACCCTGGCACCGGTTCGGGTGGCGGCTCGGGGGCCGCGGCCGAGGACTGCTGGGGCACCGGAGGCCATCCCTGGCGGCGGTTCGGGTGGCAGCTCGGAGGGCGCGGCCGAGGGCTGCTGGGGCACCGGAGGCCAACCCTGGCGCCAGTTCTGGTGGCGGCTCGGTGGGCGCGGCCGACGGCTGGCGAGGCTCCGGACGCCGACCCTGGCGGCGGTTCGGGTGGTGGCTCAGGGGGCGCGGCCCAGGGCTGCCGGGGCACCGGAGGCCGACTGTGTCGCCGGTTCGGGGGGCGCGGCTGAGGGCTGCCGGGGCACCGGTGACCGACCCTGGCATTGGTTCGGGTTGCGGCTCGGGGGGCGTGGCCCAGGGCTGCCGGGGCACCGGAGTCCACCTTTGATGCCGGTTCGGGTGGCGGCTCGGGGGGCGCGGCCCAGGGCTGCTGGGGCACTGGAGGCTGACCCTGGCGCCGGTTCGGGTGGTGGATCGTGGGGCACGGCCCAGGGCTGCCAGGACACCAGAGGCCGACCCCAGCATTGGTTCGGGTGGCGGCTCGGGGGGCGCGGCCCAGGGCTGCCGGGGCACCGGAGGCCGGCCCTGGCGGCGGTTTGGGTGGTGGCTCGGGCGGCGCGGCCCAGGGCTGCCGGGGCACCAGAGGCCGACCTTGGCGCCGGTTCTGGTGGCGGCTCGGGGGGCACGGCCCAGGGCTGGCGAGGCACCGGAGGCCGGTCCTGGTGGCAGTTCTGGTGGTGGCTCGGGGGGCGCAACCGAGGGTTGCCAGTGCACCGGAGGCCGACCCTGGCAGTGGTTCAGATGGCGGCTCGTAGGGTGCACACGACAGGTCCCAGGGGACAAACGGCCGACCCTGGCGCCGGTTTGGGTGGCGGCTCGGGTGGCATGCTTGACGGGTCCCGGGGCACCGAAGCCCGAGCCTGGCGCCGGTTCGGGTGAAGGCTCGGGGGGCGTGCCCGACCGGTCCCGCAGGACCAGAGGCCGACCCTGTCGCCGGTTCGGGTGGGGGCTCGGGGGGCGCGCCAGAGGGGTCCCGGGGCACCAACGGCCGACCCTGGCACCGGTTCGGGTGGTGGCTCGGGGACGCGCCCAACGGGTCCCGGGGCACCGGAGGCCGACCCCGGCGCCGGTTCAGGTGGCTGCCACCAACAAGGATCCTGGCTGCCCTTACAGGGCCAAAACCCTCCTCCAAACTGACATCCAGAAACATGGAGGCAGAGTTCTCTTTCTCAGAGAAAAGAAAAACTTTTCGTGTCCCGGCCCAAGAGGCACTGTGCTCACTGACGCCTGCTGAAATTCCACACGGATCAATATTCCTCACATACCCAAGCTGCCATGAACTGGAACTCTGGCTTCCTTTGTAGGGATAAATGCCTCCTCCAAACTGACATCATGAATCTGAGGAACGGAGTTTTCTTTCTCGTGGAAAAGCGTCATCGCTTGTATCGAAGGCCCCATGTCTGGGAGTTGACTGACGCCTCTAGAAATTAATCAGGGATCAAGATTCTTCTCAAACCCAAGCTGCCACAGACAAGGACCCTGACTGCCCTTGCAGGGCCAAAACCCTCCTCCAAACTGACATCAAGAAACATGGAGGCAGAGTTCTCTTTCTCAAAGGGACACTTTTCATGTCCCGGCCCTAAGGCACTGTGCTCCTTCATGCCTCCTGAAATTCAGCACGGATCAAGATTCCTCGCAGACCCATGTTCCCATTAACTAGAACTCTGGCTGCAATTGTAGGGCTAAATGCCTCCTAAAAACTGGCATCATGCATCTGGGGGACTGAGTTTTCTTTCCCGTGGAAAAGTGCCATCGTTTTTATCGAAGGCCCCATGTCTGGGAGTCGACTGATGCCTCTTCAAATTCCACACGGAGCTGGATTCCTCCCAGACCCAAGCTGCCACAGACAAGGACCCTGGCTGCCTTTGCAGGGCCAAAACCCTCCTCCAAACTGACATCAAGAAACTGGGGGGCAGAGTTCTCTTTCTCAGAGAATAGGGACACTTTTTGTGTCCTGGCCCGAGAGGCACAGTGCTCCCTGACGCCACCTGAAATTCCACACGGATCAATATTACTCACAGACCCAAGCTGCCATCAACTAGAACTCTGGCTTCCTTTGTAGGGCTAAAGGCCTCCTCCAAACTGACATCATGGATCTGGGGGACTGAGTTTTCTTTCACGTGGAAAAGCGCCATTGTTTGTATCGAAGGCCCCATGTCTGGGAGTCGACTGACGCCTCCTGAAATTAATAAGGGATCAAGATTTTTCTCAAACCCAAGCTGCCACCAAAAAGGACCCTGGCTGACCTTGCATTGCCAAAACCCTCCCCTATACTAACATCAAGAAAGTGGGGGACAGAGTTCTCTTTCTCAGAGAAAAGGGACACTTTTTGTGTCCCGACCCAAGAGGCACACCGCTCCCTGCCGCCAGCGGAAATTTCACACGGATCAAGATTCCTTGCTGATGCAAGCTGCCATCAACTAGGGCTAACGCTGCCTTTGTAGGGCTAAATGCCTCCTCCAAACTGACATCATGAATCTGGGGGACTGAGTTTTCTTTCACGTGGAAACGCGCCAACATTAGTATCGAAGGCCCCATGTCTGGGAGTCGACTGATGCCTCTTGAAATTCCACACGGAGCTGGATTCCTCCCAGACCCAAGCTGCCACAGACAAGGACTCTGGCTGCCCTTGCAGGGCCAAAACCCTCCTCCAAACTGACATCAAGGAACTGGGGGGCAGAGTTCTCTTTCTCAGAGAAAAGGGACCCTTTTTGTGTCCATGCCCTAAGGCGCCGCACTCCCTTTCGCCTCCTGAATTTCTGCACGGATCAAGATTCCTCCCAGACCCAAGGACTGTGGGTGCAATTTTGACCCAAAATTTATTCTGCGTTTTTGACCTAAAAATGACTCAAAAATGGCAGAAAAATTAACCACAAATGACCCAGAAATGCCCCAAAAATGACCAAAAAATGGCCCAAACATTACCTGAAAATGATCCAAAAATCACTCAAAAATTACTCAAAAATGGCACAAAAAGGCCCAAAAATGACCCAAAAATGGCCCCAAAAATGACTTAGAATTTGCTTTAAAAATTACTCAAAATTGACTTCAGAAATTGCCTAAAAATTGCCCCAAAAAGAGCCCAAAAACAACCCAAAAAAAGACCAGAAAATGACCCCATGATGGCAGCAATAATAGCCGAAAAATGACCCAAAAAAGGCCCAAGGATGGCCCCAAAAATGATCCAAAATTTACCCAAAAATGCTCTTAAAGGGCCCCCAAAATGACACGAAAAGGGCCCCAAGACGGTCCCCAAAGATGACCCATAAGTGAGTCAAAAATGGCACAAAAATTACCCACAAATCACCCAAAAATGCCCCCAAAATTGACAAAAAAATTGACACAAAAATGACCAAAAAATTACTCAAAAAAGACACAAAATATGGCATACAATGGCCTCAAAAATGGCACAAAATTGACCCAAAAATGACCAAAAACTTAACACAAAAATGCCCAAAAAAATGACAAAGTAATGACCCAAAAATGACCCAAAAATGGCTGAAAATTTCCCCAAAAGTGGCCCAAAAATGTCCCAAAATGGCCCAAAAGTGACCCATAATTGTCCCAAAAATGACCCAAAAATGACACAAAAATAACCCAAGAATAAACCAAAAATAACCCAAGAATAAACCAAAAATGACTTAAAATTGACACAAAAGTAGCCCAGAAATTAACGAAAAATGACCCAAAAAAGGCCCAAGGATGGCCCCAAAAATGACCCAAAAATGGTCCCAAAAATTACCCAAAAAAATGACCAAAATATTTCCAAAAAAAATAAGGCCCCAAAAATGACTAAAAATTGGCCCAAAAATGGCCTGAAAATGGTCTCAAAAATGTCCCAAAATTACTGAAAAATGGCCCAAAACTGGACCCATAAATGACCCAAAAAAATGACCAAAATATTTCCAAAAAAAATAAGGCCCCAAAAATGACTCCAAAATGTCCCCAAAATGACCCAAAAATGGCCCAAAATTCCCCCTAAAACGACAAAAAAATGCCACAATAATGTCCCAAAATGACCCAAAAATGGCCCCAAAATTGCCTCAAATTTGTCCCAAAAATGATCCAAAATTACAAAAGCAACTGACCCAAAGATAGCCCAAAAATGGTGTAAAAATGACCCAAAAATGGTCCAAACATGCCCCTAAAATGACCCAAAAATTACCCAAAAATGGCCCCAAAAATGAGTCAAAAATGACCCAAAAAATAGCCCAAAAAATTGCTGCAAAAGTGACGCAAAAATTCACCAAATATTGACCCCAAAAATTGATCATAAATTGCCTGAAAATGACCCAAGAATGAACCAAAAAATATCCCAAATATGACCCAAAATTGACCCAAAAATGACTCAAAAATGCCCCCAATAAATGACCCAAAATGGCCCAAACTGGCCCCAAGAAATGGCCCCAAAAATTACCCAAAAGACACAAAAATGGCTCAAAAATGACCCAAAAATGCCCACAATAATGTCCTAAAATGACCCCAAAATGGCCACAGTAATAGCCCAAAAATGGCCGCAGTAATAGTCCAAAAATGGCCCAAAAAAGGCCCAAAAACGGCCCCAACTACGACCCTAAAATTTCCCCAAAAATATCCCTAAAATGACCCAAAAATGGCCCAAAAATGACTCAAAAATGGCCCAAAAATTACCCTAAAAATGACTCAAAATCGGCCCCAAAAAATGTCTAAAAATTGCCCAAAAACAACCCCAAAAAAAGACCAAAAAATGTCCCAAAGTGGCCGCAGTAATAACCCAAAAACGACCCAAAAAAGCCCAAAAATGGCCCCAAAAATGACCCAAAAATGCCTTAAAAGGGCTCCAAAAATGACCCAAAATGGCTTCAAAAATTACCCAAAAATGGCCCGGAAAATACCCCAGAAATTAACTAGAAACCACTTGAAATTCCCCCTAAAATGACCCAAAAATATCCCAAAAAATGACCCAAAAAACCCCAAAAAGTGACTCAAAAATGACCCCAAAATGGCCCAAAAATTGCCCAAAAAAGGCCTTAAAATCTCCCATAATTGACCAAAAAATGGCCCAAAAATGGCCCCAAACATGACTCAAAAAAGTCCCAAAAATGGCCCAAAATTCCCCCGAAGATGACCCAAAATTCCCCCAAAGATGACCCAAAACACAAAGGTCAGCATCTCTGTTTCTTGATGTCAGTTTGGAGGAGGCATTTGGCACTCCATGGGCAGCCAGATCCTAGTTCTTGGCAGCTTGGGTCTTGGAGACATCCTGCTCTGTGCCGAATTTTAGGAGCTGGCAAATTACTAGCAGCCACTGCGTAATGGACATGAACACTGGTCCTTTCCCCAGAGAAAGAAAACTCTGCCCCCCAGATCCTTGATGTCAGTTTGGAGGAGGCATTTGGCACTCCAAGGGCAGCCAGAGTCCTAGTTGGTGGCAGCTTGGGTCTGGGATAAATCCTCCTCCGTACTGAATTTTTGGGGCTCATTAATGCTTCAAGGTACTCTGGGTTAATTTAAGTACTTATTTTTGCCTTGGAGTCTCTGAGAGCTCTGTGCAATCTTGGCCTTCAATTATCTGCTTTAATGAGTCCCTTGAGAGTTGTGTATGGACACTCAGGGGGGCTCATTAATGCTTTGTGATACTCAAGGTTTTTAAGGTACTTTGGATTTTCCTTTCCACACTGAGTCTCTGAGAGGTTTTTGTGCAATCTTGGCCTCCAATTCTCTCCTCCACAGAGTCCATGAGGAGCCTGTGCTGGGGATGGACCTCAGTGGGAACCATTAATGCCTCGAGACACTTTGGGTTTTTCTTCTGACTTTGATTCCTGGAAAGGTTTGTGAAATCTCCTCTCAGGCCCATAGGTTCAGGGTCTCAGCTCCAAATGCACCACGGGGCTAATTAGGATCAAGCAAGTCCTGACAAACCATGGCTCTGCCTTGATTTTCCTCTGCTCTAGTGCAGTTCATTAGGAAGCTTTCTTCTTTTAGTTAAGGAGAAATATTTCAAATAGCTTCTAATAAACACACATTCCTATTTTAAAGGTGTATTTTTCTCTGTAGAGAAGAGGTGATTGGGTGATTGCAGCATTCAGTGACTGATATTGATCCAGAGTCTCTCCTCAGGAGGTGTGGCCTGGTCAGAGAAGCTGTGCCTTGAGGTCTGAACCAGTGTGGAGAACCTTGCTCCACATTCCCCAACCCCAACCTGTCTCTCTTCACTCACCTGGGACCTGCTTTGCTTGGAGAACTGGCTGCACCCAGGCAAAGAGGGATTTTTCTTCCTTTTCTTTTTTTTTTTTTTAGCAATTTAAAACTCTGAAGTCTCCCTATTTAAAGGACATCCTTCTCAAGTGTGTGCCAAGCACAAACTAGCTCCAAGGAGGTTCCTCTCCCCAAGGCAGAACCATGCAAGGAATGTTTTCGACCTTTCAACGCTTTGGTTCCACAAGGCCTTGCTGTGTCACAATGGATATTTCGTTCCATGAGGCCCCACAGTGTCACAGGGGTCTTCTTGGTTCCATTTGTCCCCCAGGTGTTTCAGGGGTCTCCTTTTCCTGCAGCAACCAGCAGCAAACCCCACTGCCAGGGCCAAATGCCTGGCAAGGAGGAGCAAGGGGGGACATCTGCAATGATGGATTTTGCCTTCCCAGGTGACAGGGACATGGGGTAGGGCCCTGCTGTCCTGGAGATGGCTGAACACCGGCCTGCCCATGGGAAGGGTAAGAGGGTAGTTCCTCTGTCCATGGAACTACAGCAGCAGAGAGGGCAGGCACACGGCTGGGTTTAAAAGACTGGCACCAGCACAGGGAACATCAGTGTAGGACATTTTCTTGGAAGCTGACATTTCAGGGAATTCTTTTATACAGAGATGGACCAGTGTGGAGAATAACTATCTCCGGCTGCACAGACACAAAGTATAAGTGAGCAATCCAGGCCCCTTAGATGAGAGCTAGGCCTCTGCTCAAGGTTACTCATAAGACAGCTGTGGGAAAGAGAGATATGAAAGGCAAAAACAAGCTGCAGGTGTCTAAAGATTAACTTGGCAGAAGAAACTGTTAT
Source organism: Eopsaltria australis (assembly GCA_034509425.1). NCBI lineage: Eukaryota > Metazoa > Chordata > Aves > Passeriformes > Petroicidae > Eopsaltria > Eopsaltria australis. The sequence continues at coordinate 29,104 of JAVTVJ010003558.1, forward strand.
TGTAGCCTTCTGAGACTAACTTAGTGCTCTAATTAGAGAAAAGTCCTGTGTGAAACTTCTGTATGAGAACAAACACGGTGTGTATGGTAGAAGAAAAACTTATCATGTAGTTTTATTTTTGGCACTCTGTAAAGTATAAGTATGCTCAGTGTTGGACAATAAACGGCTTCACTTTCGATCACATTGATCCCATCATTTTCCCCGCAGACCAGCAAATAGCAAGTGTAACAGTTTCAGCTTTCTGTGTGCCCTGAGAACAGCTGGAATCTTTTCAGCAGTGTGTGTTGTTCCATGCTGTCCTGGGTTAGGCCAGAGGGGTTCCATGCTGTCCTTGCTCAGGGCCAGGATGTCAGATCTTTCAGCAGGCTCCACTCTCCTGGGGGCCTTCTCTTCACAGGTCGGCTCTAAAACAAGAATAAAACAGCAGCATGAGGCACAGCACAAAGGAAGCACCGGGCCGATCACTTGGAACACAGCCCTGGCAGTGACATTTCCCAAGTGCTCCTTAGCACCCCACGCAGTGCCGAGCAACATCTTGAGCCCAGCAGGGCCTTGGAGGAGGCAGGGGCAAGCCCCGGGCCGGCTCCCAAAGGGACTTCGGGGCTGGGGGCAATGGCACCGAGTGCCCTGCCCGTGTCCCCCTGGGCTCTGTGGCGCCATGGGGAAGGAGCCCGGGGCTGGGGCTCAGGCCCTGCTGCCACAAGGGCGCTGCCGAGGGCTCCCCGCCTGCTGGGGTGGTGCTGAGGGAGCAGCACCGCCATTGCTGCCGCCCTCAGGGGCTCTGAGGGGAGCGCGGCTCCCGCCAGCCCTGCTCGGCTGTGGGGAGAGACCCAGAGAGTAAACAGAGAGAGTAAAGAGAGAGAGTAAAGAGAGAATAAAGAGAGGGTAAAGAGAGAGTGAATAAAGAGAATAAAGTCAGGGAGAGTAAAGCAAGAATAAAGACAGATTAAAGATGGAGACTAAAGCAAGAATAAAGACAGAGTAAAGACAGAGAGAATAAAGAAGAGGAAAGAAGATTGGAATTGAGCAATTTTTGGGTGGGATTGAGTTTTTTTGAGGTGGAATTGGACCATTTTGGGTTATGGTTTAGTTAGTTTTAGTGGGATTGGGTTGTTTTGAGGTGACAGATCAATCTCTCTTGGCTTTTAGAGTGCAAGGAGACGGAGAACACTCCCTCAAATCCTCCCACAACACAAAAAGCCTCCACAATATGTCCTTGAACCCTGATTTCCCCCAAATACCAGTAAAATATAAAGGATTGACATGTCTTTGATAAATTGCTTTATTTTTACCCCAATTTGGGGCGATTTAAGGGATGAAAATAAATCCAACTAAAATTAGGGCCAAAACAAAAGCAACACCAGCCAGGCGTTGTCCCAATGTGAATCAGGGGGAACGTGGGTCACCAGCGCTTTCTAAAGTGACTCCTCCAATGGGGGATGGAGTTCGAGCAGCACACAAAGCTCTTTCCACAGCTGGGGCACTCACAGGGGTTCCTGGTGGCTCCTTTGGTGTTGGGTCAAGTTACAGCTGTGTGAGAAGCTTTTGCCACACATGAGACACTTGTAGGACCTCTCCCCGATATGGATGCGCCGGCGGGTGATGAGGTAGGAGTTGTGATTGAAGCCCTTCCCACAGACAGGGCAGCAGAAGGGCCTCTCATCTGTGTGAATCCGCTGATGCTTGAGGAGATTGGAGCTGTTCCGGAACCTCTTCCCACACTCGGGACATTCATAGGGCCTCTCCCCAGGGTGGATGTGCTGGTGGATGATCAGGTTGGAGCTGCTGCTGTAGCTCTTCCCACATTCCAAGCACTTGTGGGGCTGTTCTCCAGTGTGGATTCTCTGATGCACGATCAGGTAGGAGCTCCGGCTGAAGCTCATCCCACAGTTCCCACAATTGCAGGGCTTCTCCCCATCATGAAGCTGCTCATGGACCACCAGGCTGGAGTTCCAGCTGGAGCTCTGTCCACCTTCCTGGCACAGGGTGGGCCTTTCCTCCTCGGATCACCCTGGGCTGACTTTGAAGCCCGTCCCCCTGTAGGATCTCTGGGGTTTTTCCTCCCCGTTGGATTCCTGTACCGTGGAGCCACAAAAAACGGCCTCTTCCACAAGGTTCTGCTGGGGAGATTTGTCCTCCCTGGTCTCCATCCTCAGCTCATTCTTTGGGGGAGGAAGGACAAGGAGAGGATGGGATTTGCCTCCGTGCCAGAGGGAAGGGGAAGGAGATCCCCTCAATGCGTCCCAGGCAGGATGGCGTCGGCAGTGGGGTTGTCCTGCAGCTGGGGGTGATGCTGGGCTGGGAGATTGTCCTAGGTTAGTCAGGAGGTATCAAAATCTAGAAAGTGACCTACGCTACAGGAAGTGATACAACTTCCTTCCTGAGAGACAGAGCCAATAACCGGGTAGTTTTAAGGCTTGATATGTAGGTAAACCAATTAAAACTTGATTCCGCCTTCGAGGAAAAATCATATATAAGCAGAGAACCTCTGAGCCTCTTTCACTTTTGGCCTGCTGCTGTGTAGAGAGGAGCATCTCCCTGCTTCTCTCCCCCGTAAGGCCCCCGCCTCCTTCCAAAGGAGGGACAGGGGGGTGGGGAAGGAAGGTTTAGAGCGGCCATGCAGCTGCAGTTGGGCATGGGGGAGGAACTGGTCGGAGTTTTCGGCAGAAACAGTTCAGCCAAGCCGACATGCTAACTACGGTACGCAGCACCAGGCTCCGCAGCTCCGAACTCCGCTCTGTTGCCCCAGGCCAAAGTGACTCAGCTCCACCGGTCAGTTCTGTGGCATGGCTCACATGGGAGGGAGAAAAGGCTCAGATTCGGACCCCTCCTGCAACTCAGATGTGGCCCCGCCAGGCCCCACAGGGCTCAGGAGTGCCTTGCCAGTCAGCTCTGCAATGCATCTCGGCACAGGATGGAGAAAAGGCTCGGACTGGGCCCCTCCTATAGCTCAGATGTGGCTCCATTGGCTCCTTGCAACTCAGCATGGAAGAGAGAGCACTCGGGGCCGGCCCTCTTACAGCTTGGACGCGACCTTGCTGGTCAAACCATGCGCGCAGTCTGGCGCAGGAGACGGCTTAAGCTCCTTCCCTCCCCCCACTCCTCTACAGCCTGGGCGCAGCCCCTGTGACTTAGACGCAGCTCGGATAGAAAAACGGCACAAATAAACTCTGCTCCCTCAGCTCAGACGCAGACATACTACACTTAAATCATGCAGACAAAAGTCACGTGACCATCACCCAGCCAAAAGACAAATTAACTGTTTTCTTCCCAATATCAGGATGGGACATGAGGGCATTCATTTCCCCCCCACACACAGAAAAAGCACAGGAATGAAGGCACCTACAAAAGGTACAGCATAGAGACTTTAGGTTAATGAATGTAACCAAGACCTATATTCAAAGAAGAAACAGATGAGGAGTACTTTAAAGCTGAAAATTCTTTTGTAAAAAAACATGTTGATAAACTCAGCTGTAATATACCCTGTAATATATGAACAATGGTCTAAAAGAGGTGAAACAAGGGGGATGTAATGCTCTCGGTTGTAAGCAGTGAGCTAAGACTCTTGTGCATAAAATTTCCTTGCCCCAGGAATAGTAGAAGAAGACTTGTGTTACCAATAATGAAGAAAGAGGATTTTGTTGCCACTGTAATAGAAATGTTCACCCTCAAAAAAGCACCTCAGTGATCATCTTATGTCCATTGGTAGTAGCCCTGGGAAAGCTACTGAAGTAGGAAGGGGTCCAGAGAAGCAAATCTTTTCCTTTGGGGGGGGTTGCTTGCTGGGAGGCTGATAACCATGGAAACTATATTTCCTATGAGGAGTCAACATGATAAAACAAAAGAAAGCTTCTCTCTCTACATGAATTAAGAAAAGAACAATTTTTTCCAGAGGTGGTTTTTTAACTACAGGTCGAAGTGTTACCTTTTGTATGGTCAGTAGGAAAGAAATGAAAGGGGTGGGGGGGGAGAAAGGTGTTCTAAAGGTTTTGTTCTGATTCCTGATTATTATTACTCCTGTTTTAAGTCTGTTAATAAATTCTTTTTATATCATTTAAAGTATAAGCCTGCTTTGCCTACTATTAATCCTTATCTCACAACAAAATCAAGTAATTGTGGCTACAAAGTTAATGTTTCTACCTAGTTTCGATCCCCTAAACCTCTAAACTGCAACAGAGATGGAGCACGGGAGAGGGGGAAAGGGACACTGACGTCCTCCTCACCTGCCTGGGTGTCCCAGGACATCTTCCTCTTCCCCACAGCCTCCTCCTCCATCTGGCCAGGGGTTTGGAATGGGAAATCCTTGTTTGGGGAAAAAAGCTGGTTGTGAGTGTGTTGGTTGGCGGCTATCGCCTGCCCAAGTCCATCTCTAGAAGTCACTCAGCATTTGGTGTCCATAAAAGCCTCCTGGACACAAAAATTCAGCCCAGAAAACCACCAAACTTTGTGACACAGCCCCATAAATCCCAAAATATCAAGTTTCAGCCCAGAAGATCCTGATCTACACCCAAAATTCCAAGATTAAGCAAAAAAAATCCTTCCAAGAGTTTCCCCTCTGTTAACTCCACTTCGGACTTGTCTGCATCCAACCTCTTGGGGCATCTGGGGATCCCGTGTGTATTGGGCTTCCCCCATATCTGGGTTTCCTGCTTTCTCCGGGCTGTTGGTGGTCCTGGGAATCCCAGGGGCTCCCCCATTTTGTGCTCCCCACTTTGGTGTCCAACGGGTCCCTGGTTTCCCCACCCTCCTTTCTCCCCCCTCTCTCCAGGCTGCCGGGGGTCCCCCAGCTCTGGTGTTGCCCCTCTCCGCCCTCCACCCTCTGAGGGTCCTGGGCTTCCCCCACCCCTGGCTCTACTGGGGATTCCCAAAACCGGTGTCCCCCCTAATGCCAGTACCAGGCGACTACCACGTGGCTCTGGTGCCTGACCCACTGGGACCTCCCCAAAAACCCCTCCCAGGGCTGCCCCCATATCCCCTCAAGGGGCATTTACAGCTCAGCTTTGAAATCCTGCAAGATCTAAACACCCCCCTCAAAAAAAATCCTCCCAGGAACCCCCCAAGATGTTTGGGGTGAGCTTCCCCTCCCCTGGCACCTGTGGAATGTGGTGGGGTCGATGCACCTGGGGTCAAGGGGGCTGCAGATACTGGAAGTGGTGGAACCTCGTGGCGTCTCCTCTCCCTGCTCTTCCTCCTTCTTCTGAATAATGCCACCTCCTTCTCCTCCTGCTTTCAACCTTTCATGTGCTCCTTCTTCATCCCCCCTCCTTCATCCTTTCTCCTCCTTCCTCCAGGACCAGTGACACCCTTGGTCCTCTGTTCCCTCCAAACCCCTTGCACTCCACAGGAGGAGTGGGGATGGAGCCGGGACACGTCAGGAGGGGCAGCTTGGGGCTCTCTGCTGTGCCCATCCACTGGGGGAAACCTAGGAAGAGGAAAAGAGGGAAAACTGGTGGGTGGAGATAAAAATTTGGAGATTGTGGTCACCCTGGGTGGGGACATCCAACCCTCTGGTCTCATCTCAGGAGCCTGGAGATTTTGGAGTGGGGAATGTAGAGACTGATGGGGGATCCCAAGGGATTTTAGGGGCAGCATGAGGGCTGGTGTGAGCCCCTTGCTGGGGGGGTCAGGCTGGAGACTCCGTAGTGTTCCCAGAACCCCAAGCTGGAGTTGTCATCACCTTGTGCTTCAGGTGGTGGTTCTGGGGGGAGCTTGGCTCCTTGGGGTTCTTCCTGCAGCTGGAACACTTGTAGGGACCCTCCTTCAGGTGGGCCCTACAGGTGTTCCAGAGGCTTGGGGCTCACGGTCAAGCCCTTCCCATAGTCTGGACATCCTCAGGGTCTCCCTAGTGGGGATCCCCTGGTGCTTGATGAGGTTGGGGCTCCTACCAAAGCTTTTCCTGCACTCCTGGACCATGTAGGGGCTCTCTCCTATGAGATGGGACCTCTGGGCAAAGCTTGGGCAGACACAGTTCTCCCCCACTCAGATCCTGTGCTGGGAGATCAGCTCCATGCTCCAGCCAAAGCTCTTCCCACAGGGGATCGGTCTCTTGCCACGATGGCAACTTTGGTGTTCTCCACACCCCTCCCACTTCGTCTGGAGGTCCCACCCCCCCATTTTCCCCCTCCTCCACCCTTTTCCCATCACCCCCCAATGCTCATCAACCAACCGACCCCACTAAGGTGAAGGATCCCACTCCCTTTGTCCTCCCCCCATCCCCCTCCTTTCTCATCTTCCCCCAAAGCCTCAGTGTCCCAAGCGCTTGATCTAGGGCTCACAGTCCCCTCTCCCACTCAGTTTGGGGAGTACAACCCCCCTTTCACTGCTCTTCCCCTCTTTCCAAAGGGTCCCTCCTTTTCCACTCCTCCCCTCTCACGAGGTCTCCTCGCCCACGGCCAGGGGGGTTCCCAACTCCACCAGTGCCACCAATCCGGCCCCAGCTGCCCGCACACGCCCCATCCCCAGCACCGGGCGGTGCCCACAGCCCCGAAGCAGCCGCGCTGTGCCCTGGGGGGTCCCCAAAGCGGCCCCGCCCCGCCGGTACTGGGAGCACCAGACCAGAGCAGAGTGGAGCGCGGGCGGGCGCCATCAGCCGTACCTGGGCAGGGTCGGGCCCCGCGGGGCTCCCTCCGCACTCGGCCCCGCGGGGACAGTGCGGGGGGCCCGGCCTGGGGGCTCCCCACCTCTCCCTCCCCAGATTCCGCTCCCGGGGGACACTGGGGGCGAGAGGGGGCGTAAGGGGGGTTCAGAGGTGCCGGAGCCACGGGTCCCCCGCTGCCAGCACCACCTCCCTCAGGACTGGGGGTGCCCCAAAACTCCCTCAGAGGTGAGGATACCCCGCAAGCCCCTAAAGAGGTATCTGGGGCTTGGTTCTGGAGTACTCCAAGGTCCAAAAATCACCCCCACCCACAAAAGAAAAAGAACCTCAGGGACTGTCCAGGAAATCTGGGGCGAGCTCCCTCTCCCCAGTCACCTGTGGGCTGGAGGGCGATGGTCCCAGGGCCGCGGGGACTGCAGATACAAAGAGTGATGAAAGCATGTGGTAGCTCCTCTTCCTGATTCTCTTTCTGCTCCTCCTCTTCCTCTGTCCCTCCTCTTCCTCCTGTTTCTCCTCCTTCTTTATCCCTCCCCACCTTTCCCTTTCCTCTCCTCCCCTTTCCCATCGCTCCCCTGACCCATAGAGCTTAGGTGAGTCCTGTCCCTGCATGGTCACACAGGTTAGATGGACACTGATGGTTTCTCTGCCAGGTTTTCTCAGCCCAGCCCTGTTGGGTTCAGCTGCAGCCCAGGGAACATCAAACCAGAGCCACCAGCGAGGCCTGGGAGCTGCTGTGTGAGATCAGCTCCTGTAGGGATCCGCAGTGTCTGGGTGTCTCTGGAGCTCTGCATCTGATCCTGTCCTGGCAGAGCACACAAACAGCCCCGTTCTTCACTGACTCTGCTTTGGCTTGGCCTGAAATCCTCCCGAGGTCCCTCCCAGAGGAGTCCCTGTGCATTTCCCTCCCCCATGGCTCTGCCCTTCGTGCTCCAGCACCTGTAGGGCAGCTGGGCTGGGGCAGTGCAGGGACAGGGCTGATTCTGACAGGGGCCACGATGCCACTTGCCAGGAGGTGACAGCAAGGACAGTTTGCAAAAGGGAAATGAAGATATGGGGACTTTGTTGTTTTTCGGAAGGGAAAGCTTGGCTGGAGCTCATGAAGAGGATGAAAGACAAGGGGAGTTGCTGAAACAGGGGATGTCCAGCCTGGAGATAAGGGAGGATTTTTCTGTGTTTGCAGGGCTGGTGCAGAGCAGGGTGGCCCTGAGCCTGGCTGGCCTCCCTGTGTGCCAGGGCTGGTCAGGTTGTGTAACAGAGGTGCCCCAGAATCAGAGCCCAGCTGGGGCCTCTCCCACCTGCCTCACTCGGTCACCTCCCCAAGGATGGAATTCCTGTTGTGGGAGTTCTCTGATGTGGTGGGCAACCTCACAACACTTTTGGCCACAATATCCGCTGAGGGCCAGCCAGGCTGCTGCAGGGGGAGTGACCTCACAGCCATCACCATTACAGCCCTGTCCCCTGGGCCTGGCTTCCCCCTTTCCTCTGTCCCTGCCTTGTCTCTGCTGGGATGAGCAGTTTTGTCATTCATATCTTGTCCCCAAGGTGCTGGGGCCAATTGCTTCCCACTCAGGCTCCTGGAGCAGAAGTGGCTTTTGCAGAGCCCAGCCAGAAATCACACCCTGAAGCAGTGGCTCTGCAGTGATGGCCACCAGGCCAGGTTGCCAAGGGAGGCTTCTGGCCATGCCCTGGGAGCAGCTGCTGCTGCCAAGATGCCTTTGGTGTCTCAGCTCTCCCTGGCACAGCTCCCACCGCGGCACTCTGCACCTGTGCCTGAGGCCTTCCCTGTGTTGGGGCTGGCCTGGGGCTTTTTCTGCAGCAGGATCTGCCCTGCTCCTGGCACAGGAAAGGCCATTCCTGCTGGAGCAGAAGGCTCTGCCTGCAGTGGGCTCAAACAACTCCAACAAAGCCCTGTTTGCAAAGCCCCAGAGGGAAATGAAGGAGGGGGGCCACGCTGCTTTTGGGGTGAATAATGCTGAAACCAGGCTGACTCCTCCATCCCAAAGTCCAACATCCTGAGAGGGAGCTGAAGCTGTGGCAGAGCTGGTAAAATCCCTGGAGAAAGGAACAACCAAAAGACACCACTGAGAACTTCTGCAGAGCTGCTGAGCTGGCACAGCCTGGGCACATCTGACTGACAGGGCAGCACTTCAGACTAGAAAACTGTCCCAAATTTTAATGGCAGCGTCTCCTGACGTTTCCCTTTTTGGGGAGGGGTATGGAGATTCCTCCCTGGAGTGGGGACACCCCTCAAGTTCACTGCTTGAGGCTGAGCCAAAGAGATTTGCCCACCGTTGTTGGTCCGGGGCAGTGACATCAATCTCTACTTATGTCATGATCCGCTAGCACAAGCGGGAGTTGTGATGGTTCGTTAACCGAATCTCAGAGTGCAAAAGAAACAGGGACAATATTTTTTCGTTTCGATCAAAATCAAAAGCACTTTTATTGAGTGCCAACAACATGATTATGCGATAGAGGAGGAGAGAGATATAAGGAAGCAAAGCACAGAGAGGAAAGAGGGGGTTATAGCTACCGATGGCACGGATGAAGTCCTCATGGTCCAGAGCCAATAGATTTCGTCCTCATCTGTGGGGAGATCTCGTAGGGGTCTTCTCAGAAAGTGCCTTCATAGTCTTTTCGAAAGCAAGGGGCAGCTGGCCAAGAGGTGGGGGAATAAGGCCCATTGTTTTGGGGTAATCTTTTCAAAGGCAAGGGGCAGCTGGCCATGAAGTGGGCGAAACAAGGCCCATTGTTTCGTAGTACCAAAACAGGTGTACAGTACAAACCATCCTACGCAGTCCTTTCCGCCTCAACAGCAAGGACGACGCAGTCTACTGTACCAGCTTCCTCAGGAGTGTGTACCAGTTTTGGGCACCTGCATTTGGCAGACATCCTACCTCGATCTAGCCTGGAGTTCTTTGTGCAAAAGTGCTCTTTCCCCTTTGGGGTCTTTGGGTTTTCAGTCTCTGTCCTTGTCGATGGTCGTGAGGCAGATGAGGGATTTCCGCACAGTCTCTTACAACTTATTAACTGGTTTTGCTTTAATACAATTGCTTCAATATTGCTTCCTGTTTAACCCTGAGTGTCCCTCAGAAGAACGGGGCATCTTTCATGCCGTTCCACAAGCTCAGGATTCTCATTTCATGAGGTATCTGGGATGCAAATTGCCTTGTAAGAAAGAAAAAAGCAGAGGGAATAGACTAGAAATTATTAGAAAAAATTACCATTCTTACAGACAAACTTCACCAAATCATTCACTGCATTTCTCCTTTTCAGATTCTTTCATTTGTCTACTTTGAGAGGTCCAGCTTGTTCTGGTGCTTATCATGAATGGATTGTGCTCTTGATTTATACCAGCACAAGAGATGTAGAATGATCTAAACTGAAAACAGAAACAAACTCCCTCTCTCATCCCATTTTCATGTTCTAGGTAGCTTCCAAGTGTCCATGGAAATGTGTGAATGATTATCACACCACTCTCCTTTTCTGGCTGCAGGCTTTGGAGATTCTTTCTCTAAATTCAGTCAGGGTTGCATTCCCAAACAATTCCTGGTACCACCTCCTGTTTTCTTAGGTTAGAAGAGAAACGGTGAAACCCTTGCCAATGCCATAGCTCCCTAGCCCACCAGGAAAAGAAGGCACAAATTGTAAAGTTCTCCAAATATTTGTCCTGCTTTGCTGCAAAAGTCATGCTGCACACACAGTGTGCAAAGCCAGGAGAAGCTGCAGTTGGTGGCACATCTTGTGACAGAAGCTGCACCTCCTTCTCCAGGAAAGGTTCTTGAAAAGAGCAGACATGCCGGCGAGAGAAGCAAGACGTCGATCCAATGTGAATCATAAATCAAGCTTGTTTATTGTCAGACAGTGCACATACTTATACTACTTTACGTGCTCAAAATATTATTCACTTACAGAAGTTTCACACGGGATCTTTCTCTAATCTAATTAAAACACCAACCTGGTATCAGAAGGCAATAACATCAACAGTTTCTTCTGCCAAGCTAATCTCTGAACACCTGCAGCTTGTTTTCAGCTCTCATGTCTCCCTTTCCCACAGTTGTTTTGAGAACAGCCTTAAGCAGAGGCCTAACTCTTGTCTATGGAGCCTGGATTGCTCACTTATACCTTATGTCTGTGCAGCCAGAAATGGCCATTTCCCAACATATCCCCCTTCTTTTCTTTGAGCAATCCAGACCATATTTACACTTTTTCTATTACTTATCAAATACTTAACACTATAAACTTATTGACACTTGAACTTAACAGAAATGAAACGTAACAGCATTTAACCTTAACAGTCCTTAATACTTACCTACAATCACTTAAACTTAATTTCACTTGAACTTAATACTTATATTTAGCAGAACTTAAATTTAACAGAACCTAACCTTAAGAAAGCTTAACAGAATTTAAAATCAATAGACTTTAACCTAACATCACTTAAATTTAGCAACACTTAAACTCAACTGAACTTATGGCACTTGTACTCTTATGATTGTAATAACTATTAAAACTATCAATCTTATCTTAATAAACTTCATTTATCATCTATTTAAAAACTTATATCAGTCAATCAATTTCTTAAAGGCAATGTTACTCTTATTATCTACTTCAGTCTTCTCCCCAGTTAAACTGGGTCTTCTTTGCACAAGCCCTCTAGCGACCCATGGCCCTGGTCATGGAGCCATTTTTCAACAATTCCTCCTTGTTCCTCTTTTGTGAGCAAAACATTGTGTGTCACTTTGGTTACTTGTCTCATTAAACAGCTATACACAACTCCAACAATTACTATAAACACAATAACAACAACACACAATCGAAGGCCTTCGAATAACAATTTTTGGATCCAACCTGTGATGCCCAATGAGGACAACCATTTAGCTATTCCTAAGTCATTGCTCACTTGCAATTGCTGGGTGAGCTGAGTCAAAGTTTTTAATTGTGCATGTATTGAATTAGAATGATCAGAGAGATTCATGCAACACATTCCCTCAAATTCTTCACACCCATGTCCTTGTGCCAACAACAAAAAGTCTATTGCGGCTCTATTTTGCAACGTGGCGTGTCTCACAGAATCCACATCAAGCAACAAATCTGAAATTGCTTTAGATGTAGCGTTTGTTTGTTTGGAGAGCCAACAACCTAGTTTGTTCAATTGGGCCAAGGCCCCAGCTGAGGCCACTCCTGGAGCAAGGAAGGAGGCTGCAATAATAGCAGCAGGCGACCAAAACTCGACATTAGATTTGCAATCAGAAGCAAAGCCGTGTACAAAGCGTTTCAAACGCCTGAGATGGTGCTGTCGAAGCTTATTAAGAATCATCGAGGTGTTAGGGGTCAGCAATGTCAACCTTCCAAGAGAACAGGGTCCCCCTTTTATTTTGGAGGGGATACCTGGCCAGGCTCGATCTCCACAAATGAAAAACATGCCACTAGGTAATTTCAAGGGTTGATTAGTAGAATGGGAAATGTTGGGGGAGGTATAATTGCACCATACACGAGTGTCCCCATACACTGAAAGGCTAGAGTTCACACGGGCCCAAGCCCCGGGGACCCACACCAAGCCCAGCCCTGGGCCATGGCGGCTACAGCCGGGGCAGGCCCCCACAACGCCCCCCGCTTCCCGCATTGTCATCCTAAACTGGCGAAAAAGTCCCTTCGCATTTTGGTGAAAGGTACCATGAGCTTCTCCGGCCTTGCTTTCATCTGAGGGGCCTGGATTGCTCACTTAGAGATGGCCATTTCCCAACATATCCCCCTTCTTTTCTTTGAGCAATCCAGGCCTGTTTTACACGTTTTTTTTTTTTTTTCTTCTACTGTATTCATCAAATACTTAACTACACATGGCAATAATACACTTATGATTATAATAATTACTAAAACTATCAATTCCATTTTTACAAAGTTCACTAAACAGTCTTTAAAACTTAAGCTTCTTAACCAGGCTCTTAAAGGCATACTTTAAGTGTACAATTATCTGTATCTTTTTCGTGATTTAACACACATACTTGCAACCTTACAATTCCCCTTTCTGTTTTAATCAGTATGAGTTTGTTTATGGCATTACCAGCCATTTGTCAGAGGTAGCGCAGTAAGAAACACACATAACTAGACATAAGAATACTTCCAACACCTATGTGCTAAACATTCTAAGGTGAATCTTGTGATTTTTTCATTACCCAATAGTTCAGCAAATTAGCTTCAATTGCTTTGTCTCTGAAGGCTGTTAATCAGGGTAATACCTTACTGAATTCTGGAATACTATGCTAACATCCAGGGTCTGCAACAGCTCCCTTGTTTCAGTGAAGACATGGAAAGCCCTTCCAGATAGGGTCTCCAAGTCCACCCCAAAAAGGATCCAGCTGATATAAATTCCAATTATTAAGTCAAACCCGACTTAAATACGATTTGGATGCAGAAACACCTGGGTCCATTGGTAGATGTCCAACCAGGGAGAGTCAAGGCTTGGCCAGGGCCAGGGCTCTAACTGGAGGGATTTCCCTAACACAGATCTTATGAGAAAACTGTTAGAAACAACAACTAAGAAGGTTACTTAAATCTGAGCAAATAATAGAGACAGTTACACAAACATAACACAGGTTGTGCAGACTGTAAAATAACAGACTTTGCCAAACACTTTTGACTAAAAAGACCATGGTACCATGAACGTGATAATTAAAAGATTGCATATGCATGAGTTTACGTACGTAATCTTAACAGAACCTAATCCTTGCTATAACACACATAGCTATGTATAGTTGTAGTTAACTCTTATAAAATCTAGTTGTAATACTTAACTGTAACAGAACTTAACAAACCTAATAGCATTTAAACTTTAACTATATATTTATAAGTACTAATACATCAGGGGTGATCGCTTGGGATATGTTTGAAAACAGTGTTGCAAGCTGCAAGCACACAGATCCATCCTTTCTTTGCTCCATCTTCTCTGAGATCACTGTACTTCTAAGTTCAGCTGTAGGTATAAAACTCAAACACTCATTGAAACAAAGTAAAACAGGAAAAACAGTAAGAACAGATTACAATTCCAGTTATTCATTTCAATCTAGCAAGACAATTCCCATCATTAATTAACAAACAATACAAAGGTATGCATTTCCTGACAAATTCTGCTACTAAGGCTTACTACTTTAAAACATGCAGGATTTTGCAGAATGAAAAAATCAAGACAGAAATATTTGAAATCTTATTCTAATACTATCACTATAAGAAACAAACTGCTCAGTTTTGCTCCAACAAGCAATCTTCTTGTCTTACTTTTACATTATAATTTTTTTTTTTTTTTTTTTTGATAAAAGATACCCTACTTAACTTTAACTTTCAAGAGTCTTTCAAGGAAAATCTAACTTAAACATTTCTTAATATGTAGTCTGCAAGTTTGCACATGTTATTTATTCAAATGTTTCTTCTAGCTTATTAATCAGTTTACATTTCGCCCAAACTTCCTTATTCTGCTCGGCCCCGGCTGCGCTTTGGCACCGGCCTGTTAGGTGTACAACTCTGCTGTGTCCTCTCTGGATCAGTTCTGCCACGTTTTCCATCCTTTGTTTTTGCTGAATTGTTGTTGTGGGCTGGACGCTTGTGAACAGTCATTCCAGCATTCTCACTTTCTCTGTCCTCCCCGTCTCCCCCCTTTTTCTTTTTGCACTGAATAAGTGCAAGTCTGGCAGCAACCTAGATTTCCCAGATCTTTTCTCGTTAACACAGATTCCACCAGTAAAGTCAGCAGCAAGTATACGAGACAATATGAACAGTCTTTGATACTTGCAGAAAAACGACCTATTAAAAGTGCACCCAGGGGTTGACTCTGGAGCACCGGCAGTCAAGGGCGCAGGCGCAGAGAGTGCTGGGCCGGTACTGTTGGAGCACGGCGGGCGGCCGCGCTCTCCTTCCCGTTTTCCGGTGCCAGCAGGCGAGCTGCGCACGGTCCCGGTGGACAGGGAAAACTGTTGTTACTTAGTCGATGCTGGGAAAAGAGGTTCCTCGCTGCCCGCCCGGCGCACGGAAAAGCTGTGGCGGTTGCCGCGCCGTGTCACCACCGCTGCCGGCTCCACAGTCTCCCACCTCTGGCGCACTGAGATGCCGCCGGAGCCGAGGGCAGGGGCCGCCGGGCAGGAGCCGCCGCTTACCGCAGCGGCCGCGGGGAGAAATCCGCTGCGGGGGAAGGGAGGGGGGAGTGGGGTGTCGTTGGAGGCTCACGGGCCGAGCTCTCTAACCTTTTAAAGATGTAGAAATTCCTCCAGTACATCACTTTTCTGTTTCTTCTTCCCTGACGGATTGTAGAAGCGAGTCCGATTGCAAAGCTGTTTTCACAGTCTCGGGGGCAGCTGTCCGGTTATCACTGATCGCGTCTCACAGCCCTTCTCAATTGTCTCTCAGCCGGGTATTTGAAAGGCCACTCTCGCTCGCAGGGTTAGTCTACAGTCTCAAGTCCATTTTAGGAGATTCCGAATAACGGAATTACCACAGTTCAATTCTCTCACAGAGATGATAAGTTAGAAGAGGTCCTAGACTGTCAGCTGTCCTTCATCTATCTCCATCCCTTCCGTCCTCTTCCCGGACCCTGAAGCACCGAGGGCTCTCTGCCTAGGCGCGACCCTCCCGCCTCTGTGCTAAGGGCCTGCGTCTGGCAGGGGCTATCATTTCACCTCTTTTGTCTCCCATGGCGGTGACTATTTCTGCTATAAATGCCTGCATTCCCACCGGCACTCGGCTCATCTTTTCTAACATGACCTGAATGGAGGTGTCTGCGGGCAGCGTCTGCTGATTACAATTTTCTAAAACACACTGGCGTAACAGTGCCCCTTGCCTCCACTGCGGCACCCCAGCTGTGATAGCCGCGGATACCCTATCATCCTGCAGGGACTCAAAGAGCACTGGAAACGCCGCTTCTCCTCAGCTTAAAGTTCTAACGTCCTGAGCTAGTTTTTCATCGCCCTCTTCCAAAACTTTCTGTTCTACCTTCGCCCCGCTAATTCTGCGTCTCCCTTCCCCCGCGCGAAACGGAGCAGTGCCCCCGCCTCCACCTCCACCCAGTGAGGGGGGGGCGCGAGCGGCTGTTGGCGCGCGGGCGGCTGCTCCTGCCAAGAAGGGACACTGCTTCCTCGCATAGAATCGCCCGGGGACAGGGGCAAAACCAGCTGATCTTCCTCCTGTGGTCCAGGCGGTGCACAAGGAAGGGGCAGGCACCCCCCCTCCGGCTGTGGCGGCGCGGGCGGCGCGGCGGCTGATTGCTCTGCACAAGCAGCGCTCACCTCCGGGGCCACGCCGCGATCGGGCGGCGAGCCGTGCACCCCCAAAACCACGGCAGCAACCTTTTTCTCTGTCTGGTACCTTTGCAAACAGGTCGTTACCTCCCTCCAGGGCTTCCCAAGTGTCGCGCCTACCTTGTTGCTGTCTAGAATTCCCTCAAACAACTGATCACCATACGTCCGCCATTCTGGCAGGTCATAAGTCCTGTTAGGGTCCCCGAAACAACCCTTTGCCATCCCCAATGTAGCTAATCCTGCCACCTGCTTTAGGGTCTCTTTGCTGACTCTTCGCTTTTCTAAAAAGCGTGTTAATAAGTCTATGGCTACCTCTTTGTCCATCTTCGTCCAGCTGGTTAACCACTTCTAGCTGATCGCAACGGCCTCTGCATCCCTCCGCACTGGCCCCTCCGTGTCTTCCCGCGCCGCGTCTACCCGCTGAATCTGCGATCGCCACGCAGCTTGTCAGAGTGTAGCCGTTTCGGGCGGCGGACCTTTCTCCCGAGGTCCGAGCTCTCGGATCTCCCCTTCGTCGCGCAAAAGGTATAGATCTTCGCTCCCTGGTCGCTGCTACCGGTGCTTTCCCGATCCCGCCGGTCCGGTCCCACGCGTCTCCGTCCCGCACGTCGGGGTCACCATTTGCTGGCGAGAGAAGCAAGACGTCGATCCAATGTGAATCATAAATCAAGCTCGTTTATTGTCAGACAGTGCACATACTTATACTACTTTACGTGCTCAAAATATTATTCACTTACAGAAGTTTCACACGGGATCTTTCTCTAATCTAATTAAAACACCAAACTGGTATCAGAAGGCAATAACATCAACAGTTTCTTCTGCCAAGCTAATCTCTGAACACCTGCAGCTTGTTTTCAGCTCTCATGTCTCCCTTTCCCACAGTTGTTTTGAGAACAGCCTTAAGCAGAGGCCTAACTCTTGTCTATGAGGCCTGGATTGCTCACTTATTTTTTATGTCTGTGCAGCCAGAAATGGCCATTTCCCAACACAGACAGGACAGTGCAGAAGACGACTGGAAAACTGAAACAGCTTTCAAGAAGTGAAATGAAAATGGAAAGAAACACACCAAGATGTTTTCCTCTATTTATTTTTATCCTCCCCTTTTCCACGTTGCACTACTTGTCCATCCTATTAATTCCAGATGGATCTCACCTCTAAGTTTTATGTCTTAGTGAGTTTTAGACACCCTGAAATACCATGAGCTACATCCAGTCTGCTACATCCCTCTTTTTTGTTGGAAAGCAGTGCTGGAGACGTAAGTGCAGTGCTTGGGTCAGGTACGAATCCTACAGCCAGTGTCTGACCCTCGGCAAGGACAATGCCCAGCAGCAACCGAGGGAACTCCTCTGCCCCTGTGCAGGAGTCAGGACTCTGGATCTGGGCTCAGCACGGCAAAGTTCCCGTGTTCAGACAGACTCAGGGGCTGCCCCCGGGGCGCGCGGGGCTCGGCCGTGGGGCGTGTGGGGCGAGCATGGAACGGACACGCGGACAAACTGCCCCGGGGCTTCAGTTGCAGCGGCAGCAGCGAAATCACAAGCGACTCTGCAGACTCTCTTTGTTTCCTAATTCTTACTCCTTCTGTCCCTCTCCCGCTGTCCCGCACCTTCTCCCCGCCTCCCTTTCCCGGTGTCCCCCTCCTCCTTTCCCTCTCCCCCTGCCGGGCCGGGCCATGCCCCCTCCCCGCCCCCGGCCCCGGGCGGTACTGCCCCCTCCCCGCCCGCCCACGTCCCGCCGCAGCCTCACCTCCACTCAGCTCTCGCCGTGCTGGCTATGGCGCTGCTGGGCGGGCATCAGTGCCTGGGGCTGGGGCGGCATCACAGCCCTTCGGCTCCGCCTGACCCGACGCCGGCTCCGGCTCCGGCTCCGGCTCCGGCTCCGGCCCCGGCCCCGGCCCCGGCCCCGGCCCTGGCCCCGACCCGGACACGGGGTCCGGCCCCGACCCCGGCCCCAGCTGCTCCCGGGGCACGCGGAGGACACACGCGGCGCGGCCGCTCCCGCCGCCTCCGCTGCGGCTTCCCCGGCCCGAGCTCCGCCGCTCAGCAGCGTGGCCGCTGGCCCCGAACTGCTGGGACCCGGGGCGGGTGGGGATGCCCAGCCCGGGACGCTCGGGGGGCGCTCGGGGGCCATGTCCGGCCCCGGCCCGAGCGCTGACGGCTGCGTGTCGTCCGCAGGGAAGGCGCAGGAGGCCCTGCAGGAGCAGTACCGCCTGGGTTCGCTGCTGGGCTGCGGCGGCTTCCGCAGCGTCTGCCCGGGGACGCGGCTCTCGGACGGCGCCCTGGTGAGTGGCGGGGCCGGCGGCGGGCGCAGGAGGAGGGGGCGCAGGAGGAGGAGGAGGAAGAGGATGGGGCTGGGCAGGGCGGGCGAAGAGCTCAACCTGCTGCTCCCCTTGCTCGCAGGTGGCCATCAAATGTGTGTCGCGGGATCGCATCCGTGACTGGGGCGAGCTGGTGAGTGAGCGGGGCCAGCGGCAGAAGCCGGGGCGTGCCGGGCGGCAAGGAGCCGGGGCCCGGCAGGGTAAGAGCCGCCGGGAGCCCTGCACGGAGAGCGAGTGGCGCAGAGCATCCCGGGCTGGGTGAAGTGTTCTTGAGCCCTGGCACGGCCTCAGGCTTACTGACGGCATCGTGCTCCTCCTGCAGCCCAACGGCGCCCGTGCGCCCCTGGAGATCGTGCTGCTGACCAAGGTGTCCTCTGGCTGTGCTGGTGTCATCCAGCTCCTGGAGTGGCTTGAGCTCTCCGACAGCTTCGTGTTGGTGCTGGAGCGTCCGGAGCGGTGTCAGGACCTCTCGGGTTTCCTGTCGGAGCGGAGGTTCCTGCCGGAGGAGGAAGCGCGGGGGCTGTTCCGCCAGGTGCTGGAGGCCGTGCGGCACTGCACCAGCTGCGGGGTACTGCACCGGGACATCAAGCCCGAGAACATCCTGCTCGACTTGGCCACCGGGCAGCTGAAACTCCTCGACTTTGGTTGTGGCACCTTCCTCCAAGACACAGCCTACACCCAATTTTCAGGTGAGCCCTCCCAGGGGATGCTTCTGGGCATCTCATGGCCCAGCCTGGGTGTAGCACTGGGGCTTCCCCCTCTTGCTGCTGGGATGGGATTAATTCTTCAGCCAAGCTGCTTTTGGGTGGGGGTGTGAGGGGGGGCAGCTCCCAGCCCTGCCAACAACCTTCAGCACCCACTCTGTCCCGGGCTGGGGCTGGAAATGGAGCAGGCAGCCCGACACAAACCCCCATGGGGGTAGCAGGAGGAGGGGGTCAGACCTCATGTACGGGCCAGTTTGGTGTGCAGGCAAGGAAGGGCTTGGACTGCTCTACTCTCCTTTTTTCGTCTTGGCTTATTAATGTCTTTTAGGGGGCCATGCAGGCAGGGAGGAGAGTGGTTTCTTACCACCACTGGGTGGGTTTTTCTTTTGTGTGTCATGGTTGGGCATTCCCAGGACTTCTGCTGCCCTCTTCCAACACCAGTGGCTCCTTTTCCAGCTCCAGGTTTGTACACAAGTCCCAGGTGCTGATGAGAGGGCTGCGGGTCACCTCGTGTGCCACTGGGGCAGCCCCCACATGCCCAGGGATCCTCTGGGGAGCAGCAGCATCCCCCTGATGAGCTCCGTCTCTGTTCCATAGGAACCCTGTCCTACAGCCCACCAGAGTGGATCCACCCCCAATGCTACCATGGCGAGGCAGCAACAATCTGGTCTCTGGGCCTCCTGCTGTACCACCTCGTCATGGGGAAGCACCCATTCAGGAGGGGCCAGGAGATCATCTGGGGGTGGATCTTGTTCCCACGACGGCTCTCTCAAGGTGGATCCTCATCTCTGGGCACAGGGGAATGCCAGTGTTGGGAGACAGCAGCAGGCTCGTGAGCATCCCGCTCTGGCAGCTGCTGAGGAGGGGGTACATGTCCTGCTCTCCTGCTCTCCTCAAAACGGAGACTCCAAGGGTAAGTTTAGGCCCAGCTTTGGGCACACCCCGCATGGCCTGGGCACAGGAATGTGGGGGCAAAGATGATGGGATCCTTCTCTAACTGACTGGTGGTTTCTGGTTTCTCTCCCCAGAGTGCCAAGATGTTATTAAGAGGTGTTTGTCCATGTAACCCTTGGACAGGCCCTCCTTAGAAGAGCTCTTCAATGATCCTTGGGTGCAGGGTGTTCATCTGCCCTAGAAGATGTGAGAGATCCACAGTTTGATCCAGGGGCCTGGCAGGAAACAGCTCCACACATCTCTTGGCAATCAACAGCAAAGCAAACCAGACTTTTTTTGTCCTACCTGTAGCTCTGAGCAGGGATCATCAGAAGGGAACATGTAGCTCTTGTGCTGGAGCTGAGCTGGAGAGCTGGTGTGGCAAGCACTGGTGACCACCATTCCCCCTGATTTTGCTTGTGTGATTCACTGATGGCTGGGGCCCTGGGCAGAGCACTGACAGCCTGGTCTGGCCCCCAGGGGAGGAGGAGGAGCCCCTGGAGAAGCTGTACCAGGTGGGGCTGCTGCTGGAGACACCAAGGATGACCTCAAGGATGACAATCTCTTCCTCAGCCTGGCCAGCGGCAGCTGAAGATGATGGACTTCAGTTCTGGCACCTTCTTCAAAGCCAGGCTCCATGCCCAATGTGCAGGTGAGTCCACAGCCAGGGGGATGCTCCCAGACCTGGGCATTGCACGGGCTGGCTGGGCACCAAAGGTTCCCCCTTTGCTGGGGCAAATGCAATGAATTCTTCAATCAGCTGCCAGGCTGCTCTTTGGCTCTGGGCAGCTGCTGAGGGGCTGGATGTGCCATAGCTGGCTGCAGACTGGGCACATGTCCTGCCCTCCTGCTGTGGTCCCAAGGGCAGCAGTGATGGGGAGGTTTGGGCACCACTCTGGGCATGGCCAGCATGGCCTGGGCACCGTGGGCAGTTGGGACAAGGGGGACAGGAGCCTTCAGCTGACAGGTGGTTTCTGGTTTCTCTCCTCCCAGCCGGGCTCTATGGATGCTGAGGCTGCTCTGGGCTCTGCCAGGGCTCTGCTGGGCTCAGCCCCAGGCACGGCTGGGCCCGCTCTGCGCTCACATGGCTCTGACAGCTTTGCATCAGACGAGCCCGTTCCGAGCACACTGACTGAGCTTTCTGCTTCTGCAGGTGAGTGAGACTCTCCTGCAGGCCAGGAGATTGCAGTTAGGGACACACATCCAATTGGCAAGAACCCAAACTCTCCACAGTCCCAGCTGACCACCTGTATCTCCACAGGCTGTTTTGTCTGTCCCACTCTCCATTCCTTTTTGGCTGGAATCATGCAATTCACTTTCTTCCTCCTCTAGTAGTGCCACAATTGGGCAAAACCTGGCGAGTGTTCCTAAGGCAGTACAGCCTGGAGCTGAGGGATGAAGAATTGCCCTTCTGCTCTTCCAAACCAGAGCAAAAAGCTGTAAGTGGGACTTTACATCCTTAAGAAACCCCTGACAATTTCAAAGGGAATGTGCAGCTCATTCACAGGGTGAGAAGGAAGGGCATCTTCTCAATGAGCTGGGGCTTGACAGAGTTTAGATTCCCAATCCTGCTCAGAGTTGGCAGGGCACAAACCAATTTCCTATTGCTTCAACCACAGTTTAAATTAATAATATGGGATGCAAACCCCAAAATCATTAAGAAGGGCTGCTGAGGTCAGTAAGATGGATCAAGGACATCAGCACGTTTACAAAGTTAATAACTGAGTTCTTTTTTTCAAAAGATCAGTTACCTCTTCATCCACAATTACAGAAGATTTTTGACTACACGCTTGGGTTTATGTTTCAAATTTTTTTCTGGGTTTTTTTCTCTTTCTTTTTTTTTTTATTCATTTAAACAGAAAACACGTCCTTAATGATGGAACAGCACTGCTGAACACAGGGACACACAGAAGGACCAGAAGCAGCTGCCTTTGTCCACCTGAAGCTCCAAGGCCCAAACTGTGAGCAGACAGGACTGCAAGAGACTGGCAGGCTCCCTCTTTGCTGTCCTGCCCCACTTGTGCCCAGCCCAGCCTTGCGTGGAGCAGAGGGAGAACAAGGGGCAGCTCCCTCCCAGCCCCCAGCCCAGGGACCCCTCCGGCCCCGGGGCTTGGGGCACGGTCAGCACCCGCTGCTCCAGTGACCGCTTCTGCTGGCACTGACAGCAACAAGCAAATTGTGGCTGGTCCCGAGGGAGCAGCAGCAATGCCTGGATCTGATCCTTGAGGCTGGGCCAGGGCTGCACAAATGACCCCTACAGCAGCAGCAGCAGCAGTAAATGGCACTGACAGCAACAACCACCAGTAACCAAGCCGTGGGGTAACAGAGGGCACAGCAAGAGGGACAAAACCAGTCAAGTAGAGAGACTGGAGAGAATGAGAGCTGGGAGCAGGAACAGCTGCTTCATTGCACTCTTGGAGAAAGCTCTTGGCCGTTTCAAAGCACTGAAAGGCATGAAGGTCAGAGGGAGGGCACAGCAAACAATGCTCCTGTTTCCCCACCTGCCCCTCTCAGTGTCCCAGAAGGAATTGGTTGAACTGTATTCACTCCAAGTTGCCTCATTCAGCATGAGCAGCTCAGCACCAGGAGCTATAGGAGCTGAAGCCTTAGGCCACAAGAGCTGAGCAAGAGGACACTTTCTGAGCAAATGAATGCTGCTAACATGGACCTAGCTGAA
>JAVTVJ010003563.1:0-14730 GCA_034509425.1 Eopsaltria australis
CTTCATTTTCCCTCTTTATTTTCCCCTTTTCCCCCCTTTTCCCCCCCTTTTTCTTCCTTTTTTCCCCTTTTTTCCCCTTTTTCCCCCCTTTTCCACCTCTTTTTCCCCTCCTTTTTCCCTCCTTTTCCCCCCTTTTCCCACCTCTTTTTCCCCTCCTTTTTCCCTCTTTTTTCCCCTCCTTTCCCCTCTCTTTTCCACCTCTTTTCCCCTTTTTATTCCCTTTTTCCTCCCCCCTTTTCCCCCCCTCCAACATCCCAGATCCCTTCCCAACCTGGCTGCAATTCCCAGATCTTAATCCCAAACTTTTCTCCCAAAATTCCGACTCTTCCCATCAAAAACTCCACCAAACAACCCCCAACCCTCACTTTTTTTCCCTATTTCCCCACTTTTTAACCAAAAAATCCAAAAACACTTCAGGGGAGGGGTCACTTATTAAAATTTTCCTTCCTTTTTGGGAATATCTTGGAATTTTTCACCCTTTCAACCCAAAATCCTCATTTTTTCCCACCAATCCCTGCAGATTTTTACCTGGAATTCCAGAAATATTTTTAATTTCCCCCCCCTCTCCTCTTTTCCCAACGATTCCCAAGGAATTTTCCCGCCTTTTCTCCTCACTCTTCCCAGTGTTTTTATTGTGTAAAAAAAACACCCCAAAAATGGTTAAAATAAAAAAAAAAAGGTGAAAAATGTCGTTTTTACCAGAGGAAAGAATGGAATCTATTTTCTAAGGAAATAAAAGGAATTTTGTCTGATCCTTTCCCGGCTCCGTGATTTATTCCAGGTGGGATTTGGGGGGAAGGGGGGGGGGGGTGGGGGACATTTCTGGGCCTTTTTTCCTCCTTTTTTCCTCCTTTTTTCCTCCTTTTTTCCTATTTTTTCTTCATTTCCCCCCTTTTTTCCTCCTCCTTTTTCCCTCCTCCTTTTTTTCCTCCTTTTTTCCTCCTTTTTTCCTCTTTTTCCCCCCATTTTCTTCTCCTGTTTCCCTCTTTTTTGTTCATTTTTTCCCCTTTTTTCCTCCTTTCCTCCTCCTTTTTTCCTCCTTTTCTCCTCTTTTTTTCTCCTCCTTTTTTCCTCTTTTTTCCTTAATTTTCTTCTCCTTTTTCCCTCCTTTTCCCCCCTTTTTTTCTTCATTTTCCTCCCTTTCCCCCCTTTTTTTTTCCTCCTTTTTTGTTCATTTTCCCCCTTTTTTCCTCCTCCTTTTCCCCTCCTTTTTCCCTCCTTTTCTTCTCCTTTTTCCCTCCTTTTTCCCTCCTTTTCCCTTCTTTTTCCCTCCTCTTTCCTCATTTTTCCTCCTTTTTTTCCTCCTTTTCCCCTCCTTTTTTGTTCATTTTGCCCTTTTTCCTCCTTTTCTCCTCTTTTTTTCCCCTCCTTTTTTCCTCCCTTTCTCTTCTTTTTTTCTCCTCCTTTTTTCCTCTTTTTTCCTTAATTTTCTTCTCCTTTTTCCCCTCCTTTTTCCCTCTTTTTTCTTCATTTTCCCCCTTTTCCCTCCTTTTTTTCCTCCTTTTTTGTTCATTTTTTCCCTTTTCTCTTCCTTTTCTCCTCCTTTCCCCCTCATTTTCTTCTCCTGGTTCCCTCTTTTCTGTTCATTTTTTCCCCTTTTTTCCTCCTTTCCGCCTCGTTTTTCCCTCCTTTTTCCTCATTTTTCCTCCTTTTTTCCTCCTTTTCCTCCTCCTTTTTTCCTCCCTTTCTCCTCTTTTTTTCCCCTCCTTTTTTCCTCTTTTTTCCTTAATTTTCTTCTCCTTTTCCCCTCCTTTTTTCCTCTTTTTTCTTCATTTTCCCCCCTTTTCCCCCCTTTTTTTCTCCTCTTTTTTTCATTTTTTCCCCTTTTTTCTCCTCCTTTTTTCCTCTTTTTTCCCTCATTTTCTTCTTTTTTCCTCCTTTTTCCTCCTTTTTTCCTCCTTTTCCCTCATTTTCTTCTTTTTCCCTCCTTTTTCCTCATTTTTCCTCCTTTTTCCCTCCTTTTTTGTTCATTTTTCCTCCTTTTCTCCTCCTTTTTTCCTCCTTTCCCCCTCATTTTCTTCTCCTTTTCCCCTCATTTTTCCTCCTTTTTCCTTCTTTTTTCCTCCTTTTTCCTCCTTTTTTTCCTCCTTTTCCCTCATTTTCTTCTTTTTCCCTCCTTTTTCCTCATTTTTCCTCCTTTTTCCCTCCTTTTTTGTTCATTTTTCCTTCTTTTCTCCTCCTTTTTTCCTCCTCCTTTTTTCCTCCTTTCCCCCTCATTTTCTTCTCCTTTTCCCCTCATTTTCCCTCCTTTTTTGTTCATTTTTCCTCCTCTTTTTCCTCCTTTTTTCCTCATTTTCTTTTCCTTCCCCCCATTTTTTTCCTCCTTTTTCCAACTTTCCCCCCTCCCTTTTTTCCCTAATTTTCCCCTCCTTCTCCCTCCTTTTCCCTCCTCTTTCCTTCCTTTCTCCCACTCTTTTCCTCCTTTTTTCTTCCTTTTTCCCTCCTTTTTTCCTCCTTTTCCCCTCATTTTCTTCTCCTTTCTCCCACCCTTTTTTCCCTCCCTTTTTCCCTCCTTTTTTCCTCCTTTTCCCCCTCCTTCTTTCCCCTCCTTTTCCCCTCCTTTTCCTTCCTTTCTTCCTCCTTTTCCTCTCCTTCCCCCTCATTTTCCCTCCCCTTTCCCTCCTTTCTCCCACCCTTTTTTCCCTCCTTTTTTCCCTCCTTTTTTCCTCCCTTTCCCCTCCTTTTCCCCCTCCTTTCCCTTCTTTTTTCCCCTCCTTTTTCTCACCTTTTCCCTCTTTTCCCCCCATTTCCCCCCCTTTTCCCCCCATTTCCCCCCCTTTTCCCTCTTTCCCCCCCGTTTTCCCTCTCTCCCCTCCACTCCCTCCCTCCCTGGCCTCTTCCCACCCTTTCATTCCCAAAAAAACCCCGAATCCATCGAGTTTTGAACCCCAAACCCCAACATTTTTGGGATTGGAAGAGAATTCCCAAATAATCGACTCCGATGTCGTCGATCCCGAATTCGTCACCGGCTCCGAGCTGCGAACGAATCCAGGAATTCCCAAATCCCACAAATCCCAATCCCGATCCCTCCGGAATTCCCAAATCCCAAAAATTTCACCCCAATCCCAAAATACCAGAGGAATTTCACCCCAAAATTTGTAGGAATTTCAGCCCAAAATTCCAGGACTTTCATCCCAAAATTCCAGGAATTTCACCCCAGTCCCCAAAATTGTCAGAATTTCACCCCCAGAATTCCAGGAATTTCACCCCAATCCCAAAATCCCAGAAATTTTCTTTTTTTTCCCTCAAAACCCCAAAAAATCCCATTTTTGATCCCATTTTTTCCCCATTTCCTTCTCATTCCACCCCATTTTTCTCCACAAATCCCAAATCTTTCCCAAAAACCCCCAAAATTCCCATTTTTAGCCAATTTTCCCCCTTTTTTCTCCCTAAATCCCAATTTTCTCCCCAAAACCCTAAATTCCCATTTTTTATCCAATTTTCCCCCACATTCCTTTCATTCCATCCCATTTTTCCACATAAATCCCAAATTTTTCCCAAAAAACCCCCAAAAATCCCATTTTTTAGCCAATTTTTCCCCATTTTTTTCCATAAATCCCAATTTTTTCCCCAAAAAACCCGCCAAAATTCCCATTTTCATCCCATTTTCCTCCACAAATCCCAAATTTTCCCATAAAACCCCCAAAATTCCCATTTTTTCCCATTTCCCCCCATTTTCCCCCATAAATCCCAATTTTCCCCCTCAAAACCCCCCAAAATTCCCATTTTTTCCCCCATAAATCCCAATTTTTTCCCAAATAACCCCCCAAAAATCCCATTTTTCCCCCATTTTTATCCCATTTTTCTCCACAAATCCCACATTTTTCCCACAATTCCCATTTTATCCCATTTCCCCCTTCTTTCCTTCCCCTTTTTCTCCACAAATCCCAGTTTTTTCCCAAAAACTCCCAAAAATCCCATTTTTCCCCCCATAAATCCCATTTTTTTTCCCAAAAAACCCCAAAATTCCCATTTTTATCCCATTTTTCTCCAGAAATCCCAATTTTTTCCCACAATTCCCATTTTTATCCCATTTTCCCATCATTCCACCCTATTTTTCTCCCTAAATCCCAAATTTTCCCCCAAAAACCACCCCAAAATTCCCATTTTTTTCCATAAAAACCCCAAAATTCCCATTTTCTCCCATTTCCCCCCATAAATCCCAATCTTTTCCCCAAAAACCCCCAAAATTCCCATTTTTTCTCCCATAAATCCCAATTTTCCCCCCCAAAACCCCCAAAATTCCATTCCCCATTCCCACAAATTTTCCAAAATTCCCATTTTTATCCCATTTCCCCCCTCCATTCCACCCCATTTTCTCCACAGAATCCCAAATTTTTGCCCCAAAAATCCCCAAATTCCCATTTTTAAGCCCAATTTTCCCCCATTTCTCCATAAATCCCAATTTTTTCCCAAAAACCCCAAAAATCCCATTTTTTATCCAATTTTTCTCCCATTTTCCTTTCATTCCATCCCATTTTTCTCCCCAAATCCCGATTTTTCCCCAAAAACCCCCAAAATCCCATTTTTATCCCATTTTTCTCCACAAATCCCAAATTTTTTCCCCAAACCCCCCAAAATTCCCATTTTTATCCCATTTTCCCTCCCTTTCCTTTCCATTTTTCTCCCTAAATCCCAAATTTTCCCCAAAAAAGCCCCAAAAATTCCCATTTCCCCCCCATTTCCCCCCATAAATCCCAATTTTCCCCCTCAAAACCCCCCAAAATTCCCATTTTTCCCCCCCAAAAAACCCCAAAAATCCCATTTTTCCCCCCATTTTTCCCCCACCAATCCCAAATTCCTCCCCAAAATTCCCATTTCCCCCCCCCAAAATCCAAGGAATTCCCGTTGATCGTAGAAACCGTAAACCGATTTATTGATTATTCTTATTTTTATCTCTATTTACAACTTCCCAGGCAAAACATTTTTTTTCTAGGAAAAAAAAACCATAAAAAAACCAAAATTTGGGGATTTTTCCAGAATTTTCTTTTTTCCTTAATTTTTTTCCCGTTTTTTTTGGATTTTTTGGGGATTTTTTTTCGCCGCGGGAAAAGGTCGGGAATTGGAATTTTTTATTTTTTTTTTTTTTTTTAGGGTTTTTTTTCCCCCCGTAAAAAAAATTGGGAAAATCGGGAATTTTTTTGGGTTGGGAATTGGCCGGAATTCCAAGGGAATAATCGGGAAAAGGGGGGAAATTAAATCCAAATGAAAAATAAAAAGGAGGGGATTAAAAATTCCATTGTTTTTCCATGAAAAGTCCGTGGGTTTTTCCGCGAAAATTCCATTTTTTTGGGCAAAAATTCCATGATTTTCAGCAAAAATTCCTTTTTTTTTTCCACAAAAATTCCGACTTTTTTTTGTGTGCAAAAATTCGATTTTTTCCTTGTGAAAATTCCGTAATTTTGGGAAAAACATTCCTTTTTTTTTTAGCAAAAATTCCTTTTTTTTTTTCCACAAAAATTCCAACTTTTTTTTCTGTGAAAATTCGATTTTGTCCCTGTAAAAATTCCGTAATTTTGGGGAAAAATTTCCGTCTTTTTGGGCAAAAAATTTCCATTTGTTTGGGCAAAAATTCTGTTTTTTCTACAAAAATTCTGACTTTTTTTTTGTACAAAAATTCAATTTTTTCCTTCCAAAAATTCCGTAATTTTGGGGGAAAATTTCCGATTTTTTGGGCAAAAAGTTTCCATTTTTTTGGCAAAAATTCCCTTTTTTCCACAAAAATTCTGACTTTTTTTGTGCGCAAAAATTCGATTTTTTCTTTCCAAAAATTCCATAATTTTGGGGAAAATTTTCCAGTTTTTTGGGGGAAAAATTCCTTTTTTTTTTTTTTTTTTTTTTTTGCAAAAATTCTTTTTTTCCACAAAAATTCCAACTTTTTCTGCTCAAAAGTTCAATTTTTTCCTTGCAAAACTTCCATAATTTTGGGAAAAAAATTTCTGGTTTTTTGGGCAAAAAATTTCCATTTGTTTGGGCAAAAATTCCGTTTTTTCCACAAAAATTCTGACTTTTTTTTTGTACAAAAATTCGATTTTTTCCTTGTAAAAATTCCGTAATTTTGGGGAAAAATTTCCAGTTTTTTGGGGGAAAATTTCCAGTTTTTTGGCAAAAATTCCCATTTTTTTTCCACAAAAATTCCGACTTTTTTCCTGCAAAAATTCGACTTTTTCCTTCCAAAAATTCTGTAATTTTGGGGGAATATTTCCGGTTTTTTGGGCAAAAAATTTCCATTTCTTTTGGCAAAAATTCCCTTTTTTTCACAAAAATTCCAACTTTTTTTTTTCACAAAAATTTGATTTTTTTCCTTGTAAAAATTCCATTATTTTGGGGGAAAATTTCCAGTTTTTTGGGCAAAAATTTCCAGGTTTTTGGCCAAAATTCCTTTTTTTTTTTTCCACAAAAATTCCGACCTTTTGTGCGCAAGAATTCGATTTTTTTCCTTGCCAAAATTCCGGAATTTTGGGAAAAAAATTTCCATTTTTTTGGCAAAAATTCCTTTTTTTTCCACAAAAATTCCCACTTTTTTTCTGCAAAAATCCGATTTTTTCCTTCCAAAAATTCCGTAATTTTGGGGAAAAATTTCCGGTTTTTTGGGCAAAAAATTTCCATTTTTTTGGCAAAAATTCCTTTTTTCCACAAAAATTCCCACTTTTTTCCTGCAAAAATCCGACTTTTTCCTTCCAAAAATTCCATAATTTTGGGGGAAAATTTCCGGGTTTTTGGGCAAAAAATTTCCATTTCTTTTGGCAAAAATTCCTTTTTTTTCCACAAAAATTCCCACTTTTTTTTCTGCAAAAATTCGACTTTTTCCTTCCAAAAATTCCATAATTTTGGGGAAAAATTTCCGGTTTTTTTGGGCAAAAATTCCTCTGTTTTTTCCCTGAAAATTCCGATTATTTTCTTCAAAGATTTTTCCCTGAAAATGCCCTTTCTTTCCTGCAAAAATTCCATTTTTTTCAGGGAAAATTCCAGGTTTTGTCGAGGAAAATTCAAGTTTTTCCCACAAAAATTCCATTCCTTTTTTATCCGGGAAAATCCCATTTTTTTTCTGGGGAGAAAATTCCATTTGTTCCACGAAAATCCCGATATTTTTGTCAAAGTCTCCATTTTTTTTTCCCGCAAAAATTCCATTTTCTTCCGTGAAAATTCCATTCTTTTTTCCATGCAAAATCCACTTTTTCCCCCAAGAATTCGTCTCTTATTTGGGAAAAAAAAAAATCTCTTTATTCCCCAAAAATTCCATAATTTTTTACGTGAAAATTCCTTCTTTTTTTGGCAAAAATTCAGGGATTTTTCTGCGGAAAATTCCATTTTTTTTCCCATGAAAATTCCATTAATTTTTTTTCTCCAAAAATTCCATTTTTTTCTGCAAAAATTCCATTTTTTTCAGCAACAATTCCCTTTTTTTTTTGGCGAAAATTCCATCTGTTTTTTGGCA
This sequence comes from Eopsaltria australis, assembly GCA_034509425.1. NCBI lineage: Eukaryota > Metazoa > Chordata > Aves > Passeriformes > Petroicidae > Eopsaltria > Eopsaltria australis. Next base: position 7,439 of record JAVTVJ010003563.1, read on the forward strand.
AAAGTTCAGGGGTTTTTTTTTTCCATGAAAATTCCAGGTTTTCCGTGAAAAAACCAGATTTTTTCCCACAAAAAATTCCGAGTTTCTGTGCCAAAATTCCCATTTTTTTCCTGCATTTTTTTTCCCCACAAAAATTCAAATTTTTCCTGCAAAAACTCTCATTTTTTTTTTTCCTCAAAAGTTCCATTATTTTTTGGGCTAAAATTCCATGATTTTTTTTTCTGGGAAAACTCCAATTTATTTCCGTGAGAAATTCATTTTTTCGGCAAAAATTCCACCTTTTTTCCCCGCAAAAATTCAAACTTTTTTTCCACAAAAATTCCTTTTTTTTTGGCAAAAATTCAGGGTATTTTTTCTGCAAAAATTCCAATTTTTTTTCCACAAAAATTCCATTATTTTTTTCCAACAAAAATTCCATTTTTTGGCAAAAATTCGGGGATTTCTTCTGTGAAAATTCCAAATTTTTTTCCACAAAAATTCCAAATTTTTTTCCACAAAAATTCCATTATTTTTTCCACAAAAATTCCATTATTTTTTCCCGCAGAATTCCAATTTTTTCCCACAAAAATTCCATTTTTCCGCCACGTGTTCCATTGGTTTTTTTCCTCGAAAATTCCAGGTTTTTCGGCAAAAATTCCATTCTTTCTCCCATGAAAATTCCCATTTTTTCCCACAAGAATTCTTCTTTCTTCCGTGAAAATTCCGCATTTTTTCTCTGAAAATCCCGATTTTTTTCCTTAAAAGTCCGATTATTTTTTCCAGTAAAAATTCCAATCTTTCCCATGAAAATTCCATTATTTTTTCCCTCAAAAAATTCCATCTTTTCCCACAAAAATTCCAGGTCTTTTTCCTCGAAAACTCCTTTCTTTTTGCACGAAAATCCAGATTTTTTTTTTCCGTTCAAATTCCAGTTTTTCCCATGAAATCTCCATTATTCTTCCCATGAAAATCCCATTTTTATCCACGAAAATCCCATTTTTATCCACGAAAATTCCATTATTTTTTTCCATGAAAATTCCACTATTTTTTCCACGAAATTCCCATTTTTTCCACGAAATTCCCATTTTTTCCACAAAAAAAAAAAACCTCATTTTTCCCCACAAAAATCCTATTTTTTCCCATGGAAAATCCCATATTTTTTGCCACGAAAATTCCATTACTTTTTCCATGAAAATCCCATTTTTTTCCACAAAAAATTCCATTATTTTTTCCATGAAAATCCCATTATTTTTTCCACAAAAATCTCGTTATTTTTTCCACGAAAATCCCGGTTTTATCCACGAAAATTCCATTATTTTTTTCCACGAAAATCCCATTTTTTTTCACAAAAATCCCATTATTTTTTCCACAAAAATCTCATTATTTTTTCCACGAAAATCCCGGTTTTATCCATGAAAACTCCATTATTTTTTTCCACAAAAATCCCATTTTTATTCACAAAAATCCCTTTTTTTTCCACAAAAATTCCATTTTTTTCCACGTAAATTCCATTTTTTTTTTCCTGGATTTTTCCCGAATTTCCCTCCCTCCCCGCGGCGTCGGAATTTGCCGGGAATTGTGGATTTTTGGCGATTTTTGGCGCTTTTGGTCGGTTTTTGGAGCTCTGGGGTCGGCGGCCGGGGCGGGAGCGGGGATTTAATTTTGCCGGTGCCGGGCCTGGAGGCGCTGCCGGAACGCTACAAAAAATGGGAAATAAAATTGGGGGGAAAGAGGGGAAATTATAAAAAGAATGGGGAGAAAAAAATGGAAAAGAAAATTGAGGAAAAAGAGGGGAAAAAATAAGGAAAAAATACCAAAAAAAAGGGGGGAAAAGGAAGGGAAAAAATGGGGAAAAGGAAGGGAAAAAATGCAAAATAAAATCGGGGAAAAAAAGGGGAAAAATGGGAAAAAGGAAGGGAAAAAATGCAAAATAAAATGGAGAAAAAGGGGAAATAGTAAAAAAAAAGGAAATAAATGGAAAATAAAATTGAGGAAAGAGGGAAAAATACAAAATAAAATGGGGAAAAAGAAGGGAAAAAATGGGGGAAAGAAAGGGAAAAAATGGGGAAAAAGAAGGGGAAAAAAAAATAAAATGGGGAAAAAAAGGAAAAATGCAAAATAAAACAGGGAAAAGGAAGGGAAAAAATGGGGAAAAGGAAGAGAAAAAATGCAAAATAAAATCGGGGAAAAGGAGGGGAAATTATTTAAAAAATGGGAAAAATGGAAAATAAAATTGAGGAAAGAGGGAAAAAATACAAAATAAAATTGGGGAAAAGGGAGGGGAAATAATGAAAAAAAGGGAAATAAATGGAAAATAAAATTGAGGAAAGAGAGGGAAAAATACAAAATAAAATGGGGGAAAATAAGGGAAAAATGGGGAAAAGGAAGGGAAAAAAAGCAAAATAAAATGGGGGAAAGAAAGGGGAAAAACACCAAAAAAAAGGGAAAAAATGGAAAATAAAATTGAGGAAAGAGAGGAAAAATACAAAATAAAATGGGGAAAAAGAAGGGAAAAAATGGGGAAAAGGAAGGGAAAAAGTGGGGGAAAAGAAGGGAAAAAAAGCAAAATAAAATCAGGGGAAATAATAAAAAAATGGGAAATAAATGGAAAATAAAATTGAGGAAAGAGAGGGAAAAATACAAAATAAAATGGGGGAAAAAAGGGAAAAAGGGGAAAAAATGGGGGAAAGAAAGGGAAAAAATGGGGAAAAAGAAGGGAAAAAATAAAAAATAAAATGGGGGAAAAAGGAGGGGAAATAGTAAAAAAAAAAGGGAAATAAATGGAAAATAAAATTGAGGAAAGAGGGAAAAAAATACAAAATAAAATGGGGAAAAAAAGGGAAAAATGGGGAAAAGGAAGGGAAAAAATGCAAAATAAAATGGGAAAAAAGGGGAAAAATGCAAAATGAAATGGGGAAAGAGAGGGGAAATGATAAAAAATGGGAAAGAAAAGGAAAATAAAATTGAAGAAAGAGAGGGAAAAAATACAGAATAAAATGGGGAAAAAAGGGGGAAAATTGGAAATAAAATGGGGGAAAGGAAGGGAAAAATACAAAATAAAATTGGGGAAAAGGGAGGGGAAATAATGAAAAAAAGGGAAATAAATGGAAAATAAAATTGAGGAAAGAGAGGGAAAAATACAAAATAAAATGGGGAAAAAAAAGGGAAAAAATGGGGAAAAGGAAGGGAAAAAGTGGGGGAAAAGAAGGGAAAAAAAAGCAAAATAAAATCAGGGGAAATAATAAAAAAATGGGAAATAAATGGAAAATAAAATTGAAGAAAGAGAGGGAAAAATACAAAATAAAATGGGGAAAAAAGGGAAGAAATGCAAAATAAAATGGGTAAAAAAAGGGGAAAAATGGGGAAAAGGAAGGGAAAAAATGCAAAATAAAATGGGGGAAAGGAAGGGAAAAATACAAAATAAAATCGGGGAAAAGGAGGGGAAATGATTTAAAGAATGGGGAAAAAATGGGAAGTAAAATTGGGGGAAAAGAGGGGAAATAATTTTTAAAAAAGAGAAAAAATGCAAAATAAAATTGAGGAAAGAGAGGGAAAAAGACAAAAAAATGGGGGAAAACACAAAATAAAATGGGGAAAAGGACGGAAAAAAATGGGGAAAAGGAAGGAGAAAAAAATGCAAAATAAAATTGGGGAAAAAGGAGGGGAAATAATAAAAAATGGGGAAAAAAAGGAAAATAAAATTGAGGAAAGAGAGGGAAAAAATGCAAAATAAAATGGGGGAAAAGGAGGGGGAGAAGGAAAAATAAATGAAATTAAATGGAGGAAAGAAAGGGGAAAAAAAGGGGGGGAAATATGAAATAAATTGGGGAAAAGGAAGGGAAAAAATAAAGAATAAATATGGAATAAAATAGAGAAAAGGAAGGGAGAAATAAGCAAAAAAATGAAATAAAAAAAAAGAGAATGGAAGGGGAAAATTAATAAAAATAAAATAGAGAAAAGAAAGGGAAAAAATTTAAATTAAAGGGAAAAAAGGGGGGGGGGAAGGAAAAAAAGGGGAAAAATTGGAAAAGGAAAGAAAGTGGAAAGAAAGGAAATAAAGGGGAAAATTTTAAATAAATAAAGGGGAAAAAGGGAAAAATTTAAAAATTTGGGAGAAGGAAAAAGAGAAAAAAAAGGAAATAAAAGGGAAAAAATTTAAATAAATAAAGAGGAAAAAAGGAAAAATTAAAATATTTGGGGAAAAGGAAAAGAAAAAAGGGAAATAAAAGGAAAAATTTAAAATAAACAAAGAGGCAAAATTGAAAAATTTAAAAAATTGGGGAAAAGGAAAAGAAAAAATTGGAAATAAAGGGAAAAAATATTTTAAAGGGGAAAAAGGGGGAAAAATTTAAGTAAATAAAAAAAAGGGGAAGAAGGGAAAAATTTAAAAATTTGGAAAAAAGGAAAAGAAAAAAAGGGGAAATAAATGGGAAAAAAATTAAAATGGAAAAAAGGGAAATAAAGGGGAAAAATTTAAAATGGAAAAAAGGGAAATAAAGGAAAAAATTTAAATAAATAAAGAGGGAAAAAAGGGAAAAAATTTAAAATTTGGGGAAAAGGAAAAGAAAAAATGGGAAATAAATGGAAAAAAATTTAAAATGGAAAGAAGGGAAAAAAGGAAAAAATTTAAATAAATAAAGGGAAAAAATTAAAAATTTGGGGAAAAGGAAAAGAAAAAAAGGGGAAATAAAGGGAAAAAAATTTTAAATGGAAAGAAGGGAAATAAAGGAAAAAAATTTAAATAAATAAAGAGGGAAAAAAAGGGAAAAATTAAAAAATTTGGGAAAAAGGAAAAGAAAAAATTGGAAATAAAGGGAAAAATTTTAAATAAATAAAGAGGGGAAAAAAGGGAAAAATTAAAAAATTTGGGAAAAAGGAAAAGAAAAAGAAGGGGAAATAAAGGGAAAAATTTTTAAATGGAACAAAGGGAAATTAAGGGGAAAATTTTAAATAAATAAAGGGGAAAAAAGGGAAAAAATTAAAAATTTGGGGAAAAGGAAAAGAAAAAATGGGAAATAAAGGGAAAAAAATTTAAAATGGAAAAAAGGGAGAAAAGGAAAAAATTTAAATAAATAAAGAGGGAAAAAAAGGGAAAAATTAAAAAATTTGGGAAAAAGGAAAAGAAAAAATTGGAAATAAAGGGAAAAATTTTAAATAAATAAAGAGGGGAAAAAAGGGAAAAATTAAAAAATTTGGGAAAAAGGAAAAGAAAAAGAAGGGGAAATAAAGGGAAAAATTTTTAAATGGAACAAAGGGAAATTAAGGGGAAAATTTTAAATAAATAAAGGGGAAAAAAGGGAAAAAATTAAAAATTTGGGGAAAAGGAAAAGAAAAAATGGGAAATAAAGGGAAAAAAATTTAAAATGGAAAAAAGGGAGAAAAGGAAAAAATTTAAATAAATAAAGAGGGAAAAAAAGGGAAAAATTAAAAAATTTGGGAAAAAGGAAAAGAAAAAATTGGAAATAAAGGGAAAAATTTTAAATAAATAAAGAGGGGAAAAAAGGGAAAAATTAAAAAATTTGGGAAAAAGGAAAAGAAAAAGAAGGGGAAATAAAGGGAAAAATTTTTAAATGGAACAAAGGGAAATTAAGGGGAAAATTTTAAATAAATAAAGGGGAAAAAAGGGAAAAAATTAAAAATTTGGGGAAAAGGAAAAGAAAAAATGGGAAATAAAGGGAAAAAAATTTAAAATGGAAAAAAGGGAGAAAAGGAAAAAATTTAAATAAATAAAGAGGGAAAAAAAGGGAAAAATTAAAAAATTTGGGAAAAAGGAAAAGAAAAAATTGGAAATAAAGGGAAAAATTTTAAATAAATAAAGAGGGGAAAAAAGGGAAAAATTAAAAAGTTTGGGAAAAAGGAAAAGAAAAAGAAGGGGAAATAAAGGGAAAAATTTTAAAATGGAACAAAGGGAAATTAAGGGGAAAATTTTAAATAAATAAAGAGGAAAAAAGGGAAAAAATTAAAAATTTGGGGAGAAGGAAAAGAAAAAAAAGGGAAAAAAGGGGAAAAAAATTTAAAGGGGAAAAAAGGGGGGAAAAAAGGAAAAAAAAAATGAAAAAAAAGAAAAGAAAAAGAAGAAAAAAAGGGGAAAAAAAGGGAAAAAACTATTAAAAAAAAGAAGGAAAAAAGCAAAAAGCAGCCGAGCCGAGAGCGAGGGGAATTTCCCCGGGATTGGGGACGGAGCCGCATCCCAAAATTCCGAATTTTGGGAATGGGGACGAAAAGGAAAAAAATTCGAAAAGAAAGCGGAAAAACGGGAAAATTCCCCCAAATTTTGGGATTTGGGGTTTGGGGCCTCGGCCGCTGCGGGGGGGAGGGAGCTCGGAATTCCCGAATTCCCGACTTTTCCTTGGGAATGGGGAGGTGGGGTTGGAGCGTTCTGGGCAGGAATGGGTTAATTCTGAAATGCAGCTTTATTCCACTTCATTTTTTCTTTATTTGTGTTTATTTTGATTTTCTTTCGTTTATTTGTATTTATATTAATTTGGTGGTCTTTATTTGTATTTATTTTCATTTTATGTTATTTATTTGTGTTTATTTGTATTTATTTGTATTTCTTTTAATTTTATTTTATTTATTTGTGTTTATTTGTATTTATTTATATTTATTTGTATTTATTTGTATTTATTTGTATTTATTTGATTTGTATTTATTTATATTTATTTGTATTTATTTTCATTTCTTTTCATTTCTTTTCATTTTAGTTTTTTAAATTCCTTTTTATTTCTTTTAATTTAAAAAAAATCTAAATTTTTATGTATTCATTTTAATTGGATTTTAATTGAAATTGCCTTCGCAATTAATTTCTTTTCAATATTTTCTTTCCACTCACTTTAAGTATTTTAAATAATTTCTTAAACTTCTTTTAAATAATGTCGATCGATCTTTTATTCTCTAGAAATAATTTCAATTAATTTTTTATTCCCTTTTAAATACTTTTGAAATTTATTTCTTTTTTTTGAAATTTTCTCTTTACTTCCTTTTAGATATTTCGGAATTTTAAAAAAAAAAAGATTTTTGAAATTTATTTTTTGGTGCTTTTCAAAAATTTTGGGAAATTTATTTTATACTTTTTAAAAAATATTTTTTTAAAAATTATTTTAATTTTTGAAACAATTGTTGAAAATTTTTTTGGTGCTTTTAAAAATTTTGGGAATTTATTTTATACTTTTTAAAAATATTTTTTTAAATTTATTTTGATTTTTGAAACAATTTTTGGAATTTTTTTTTGCTGCTTTCAAAAATTTTGGGAAATTTATTTTATACTTTTTAAAAAAATTTTTTTTTAAATTTATTTTAATTTTTGAAACAAT